>CAIGRN010040863.1:0-20929 GCA_903798345.1 Fraxinus anomala
GGGTATATTTCCTTAGTCAACAATTATAGGTAATCAATGGGGACAATATAGGAAAAAAAAATGCTTCACAAATGAACAGTAAATAGTGGGTTCCCTCTTTTAATATAGTAGGGATTAACAATTATAATAATTAAACTAATCCACCCCCCAAAATAAATAAATAAAAAGGGAAAACTGCCCACCCCACCCCACCCCACCCCACCCCAACCCAAATCAAATCAAAACCAGCAATCCATCGGACCATCTCAGGGCATCGCCCATATGTCAGATCCATAGCCGATTAAGAAAATGTGGTAGCACTAGGCTTCAATCCAGCAAGCCAATAAATTATAGTTGCATCAATCAACTTGTTAGGAAAAATATAAAAAGAAAATTTGAAATACTATTGAAATTGTATTAATAAAATAATGGAAAAAATTATTATATTAAATAGAGTAACAATAAAATTAGAGTAAATGATTATTGAGGTAGTAGTGATATTGAAATTAACAGATATCTGTGTTACACACAATTTTCTTAAACAATTCGCACCCACTATGGTGCAAAAGATTGATGGCGTCTGTCTCTTGAGATATAATGATTGAAAGTAGTTGATTAACACATATTTACTACTTTAGGAGAGTTAAAAATGTTCACACTTCTATCACCAAACTAGAACAAAGAACTAAATTATCTAAATTATTAAAAATTAAATTCTTGAAACAAAGAGGAGAGAAAATTAGAGTGAAGAATTCTCAAATTTTTTATTTTTATTTTCGGTGTGAAGAATGAGGAGAACACCCTCTTATATAGTACTAGGATTAGGGAGGTTTCAAATTCTTAATTAATTTTGTATTTAACACAAATAATATTACAATAGCGATGAATGAATCTGTAACCACAAATTGATTATAGAATTAAACCAATTCAAATACAAATTAACTATAAAATTGACTAGGTTTGAAACTTATGAATTATTGTTACAATTTCATTTAACTTAAATATATTAATTTAATATATTATTTTCCAACACAATCAAATAGTACAAAGAATGATTTAAGGCATGCTCTATACGCAGTGAAACTTTGAAGTTACTCCATTTGATGGTTCTTTAACATGTGCAAGTTATAGCATCTCTTTGGTTACAGAAGGAAATTCCTCGATACTAAAATATCCCTGTTCGCAAAATAATTAAAAGAAGTTATTGTTTATTGTCCATCGTTAATTTAACTATTCTGTCGGTAATCAATCGCTATTAGAGACAGAAATGGATTGTTGCTGAAGCTGCGGTTTCTAATAATAAGAATTGCCACTATTTTGTGCCCCGGGGCACATCCGAGATGGCAACGACAGTGCAAGGCTGGGCTTGCAACCCCAGGGTGGGGAGTTCGAATCACGGAAANCCGCCCAGAGTTGAGGCACCGATGATGGGTGGTCCAGTATATAGTTCGGCGTAAACTGGGATTTCTGGGTATCAAAAAAAAAAAAAAAAGAATTGCCACTATTTTTGTGTACCCTCAATATTTGCAACTTTTTCAATAGAAATAGAATTAATCGATTAAAAGGTCGAGATTAATTGCAATCTTACGAATTTAATTGATGCTTCTAAACACAGGCTTCGCATTGAAAAGTTAAACTAAGATCGACAAAATAGTACAAGATTCAATACTCTAAAGCTAGAAGATTTTCTTTACAAGAAGGGAAAAAATGATCCAACCTCACTATCTTCATATATATAGATTGAAAAATCCTAGACAAACACCGAGTTATAATTTGGTCATGTTTGCATTGGCACATTATAAATGAAAAGTCAACCTAAAGTATGTCTGTGCGATGTTTGTTTGGGCCGGTTACGATTTCAACCCAAAACCAAAATCAAATTAGTATGTTTGAGGTGAATTTCAACCCAAACTAACAAACTCTAACTCTTAAACCGAGCTGAACCGATCCAAATCAAATCGGTTTTGTTTGGTGTGGTTCAATTAGTTGGTTTGGACTTTTATTCCAAATTGAATTTTAAAAAAAAAAAGTGTGGATTTTGGGTTAACTTGGATCACAAGAATTAAAATAACTAAATAACTTTATATTATAATAATTACCGAGTAACGAATAAAATCAAGTTAATAGATACAAATAAACTTAAGAATTTGTTGCTTTCTTATACATTATGTAGCCGACTGCCTATGAGGGGAAAAGTCTAAATATAACATAATGAGCTTGTGAAAGAAAATTTTCATTGCTATTACTTACTGACAAGTGACAACATTATAGATTGGAGAGAATTGAGATATAATTATGAGATTGGAGCTTATCTTTTGATTTTTCTTTTTCTTAAATAAAAACATAAAAAATAAACACGTAAGTGAATTGAGTTGGTACGGTTAACCAGCGGTTTGAGGCTTCAAACCATGACTAAACCAACCCACCATGGTTTTGTGAAAAAAAAATAAAATTATGTGTGTCAAAACGACCTAAACCAGTTCAATTTGATCGGTTTTGATCGATTTTTTGATTTTTTTTTTTATCCAGGCCTATCCTAAAGCACAAAATGAAATCTAGAGTTTTAGACAGGCTCAGCCAAAACTAACCATAGTTCAATTTGGTCGGAAGGTTTGACAAATCAAAAATATATAATTCGAACTTGCACACTTGTGACATCCTAAGGGCCTGTTTGAGAGTTTTTGATACCTATTATAGGAATTATTTTTTTTAAAGTATCGATTTTGAATGCTTATGAGAAGTTCATTTTTTTTTAGTAGCGATTTTAAAACAATCCTACACCTAATTTTTTTTTTAAATAATAAAATTACATATATGCCCTTAATGAAATTTTCAATTTATATTTCTTATATGAAATTTTTTACACTTAAGTGATAGTATACTAATAAATAATTTTTTACATATAAATTAATGTTTAACTAAAATCGAAATATTTACTTATAGTTAAATTTTTAATTATGAATATTTATACCTATAAGTAGATTTTACAAGGATAAGCAAAATTTGTAATTAAAATATTTATAAAGTAATTTTTTTTTTTGGAAATTGAAGAATAACAACAAAATCGCCCATTTAGCGGGTTGAGAAATGCACTCCAAATTACACCACTGAAAAATCACCCAAAATCAATACTCTAAAAAAGATAATAAGCACCAATTTATCAACCTCTCATAAATTAAGCTACCCAAAAGGGTCAAAACCAATGAAAAAAACTCCCAAGCGAACCTTAAATGTACTGTACAAACCTCTTATGATTATTACCCTAAGGAATTGCAAAGAAGAAATGATAAGTCACGAAGAATCAAAGGCCTCAACTTGATATCAAAAGTCATCATGACAATAAATTTAGGGTTCCTTGTGTGTCAACGAAGCGAAAAGTGAGTGCATAACCACATTGATTCAACACCAAGGGCAGATCGAGGGGCACGTCAGGGCTACCCCCAGGCCCATGACATTTTTAAGGGAAAAAAAGAATAAGAATAATAAGAATTTTTATAAAAAAGAAATTTCTATGTATCAACACCAACCTAACCTGGACTCCTCAACTAACCAACCTAACCTGGACTCCTCAACTAAGTGGCCCATTAATGATGAGTTCTAATCTGTACCGTACACGTGCCAGTTGCATTTGATAACCAACTGATCAAGAAGAAAGCAAATAACAAGTGGGTTTTTGAATTGCTGATGGCCAACATTCTTAATTGGTGCACAAACAACATATGTAAATTTTTAATGCTTGTTTATACACTGCAGATGTGTTGTGTACAAGTGGATTCTGAAGTTGATTTCTTCCATTTGCACGTATTTTACTGCTTTCGAGTTCTAGGATTTTGGCGAAAGACAAAAGCGGGTGCACTTTTTTTTTTTTTTTAATTACATAAACATGTTTAGGGTTTAGTGGACGAAGATTGTGAGATCTTTAGGAAAATACTAAGCTTGATATCTGTCTCTTTCACGTTACACCAGAAATATCCTTAGTACCCACCATCATCATTAATCAACATCAAGGATTTAGAAACCCATGAAAGTGGTCTACTATGTAAGCATATATGTGTATACCTATATCTATAGAAATATACGTATACATATACATGTATTATTATCAATTCGGCGGGACGACACTAGTTCAAGCAAAATATGCCATGTTTGGTAGAGATTAAAAATCAGATATTTAGCAAATTTTGAAAAAAATTAATGGACTGCATGGTTTAAAAGTTGTGGGACCTATAAAATGTGTGGATAAAATTAATTGTTAACTTTGACTTAGGTTTTAATCAAATTTTTTAGCAGTACCAAAAAGAGACTATATCTCATAGTGAGTAGTGTTAATGGGATTTGATGTTTTTTATTTCTTCATATTCCTTTAATAATCGAGACACTTGAGAAATATCGAGAAAGGCCGTTTTCATGTGTTTGAAGAAAGGAGAGAACCCAAATAGTCCATCTTTCTTTTAGTGGTTGAATCGGTGAAAGGATATTTACTATGTTGAATACATATGAAATAAATAAATAAAAATATAAGATCTTTGATTATTCCTATTAAAAGTTGACATTTAAAAAATACAATTCTAAATCTTAATATAGTATCAGATCCCACTAAACTTTAATAAACAACTCGACCCGACGAAAGCTCAATTCCAAGATGGATGTACTCAAGCGAATCATCATCTTGAAGGGCATATTAATCTCCGATTCTATTAATCTCTGCAAATTGGACTACTGAGCACAATATTTCAATAATGAGAACAACTTAATTAAACTAGTGGAATGCTAATTCGACTGTAAATAAAAAAGCCAATGAACAAAAATCAGAAATACTAGCCCCTAAAGAGACAATGCAACAACAGATACTAAAAGCTTTACACAACTACTTACTCAAGGTGATATTATTAGCCATGTGAAGTATGCTTTATAGAGTTATCACTAAAAAAGTGTAATATTTATAATTCAAAAACGTGTCAAGTGGCTAAAGTTGATTTGATCCCACCACTCTATAAGATACCTTATTGCCCAATTTCCCTTCTACTTGATACCATCACGTCACTATGATCGACTCTCATCCTTACATTGTACCTAATTGCTCAATTCCCCCACGACTTAATTGAGTGATGACCCTTCTACTCGGTACCGTCATAGCACTAAGCCCAACTTTCCTCCGTGCTCGACAAGTGGGTCTTACAATCAAGCTCCCTCCTGCCTTCTGTACGAGCCATTCTCACGTGACGCAAATGACCTACACTCTCTGGACTAGGCAAACCAATTATTGTCTATGTCGTGCAGCATTGTGAGGAGATTTTGAAGGAGATTAGGATGAATGCTTACTGGGGCCATTATATTTAGTGGGCTTGTCTCGTCCACCACAAAGGGAGAACAAAGAATATATTACCTGATCTTGAAAAGTTCTTTCCAGGCGTATTATTACTTTAATTATTACAAAGTTGCATTAAATTATGTTACTTTTAATTCTCAAAAATATCCCCTCTCTCTCTCTCTCTCCCTCCCTCTCTCTCTCTCTCGCACTCAGACAGAATATCATAGACAAAATAAATATAAGACATAGTTTGAGCAAAATTTTCTAGTTATACATCAAACTGAATTTTGGGTTTGTATCTTTGAGATTAATTGATGGAGGGTCCTCAACCTTCAAGCCCTTCTCATCAATATCCCCAAGCAATTCAACTTAAGCTTTACCAGGCTTTTATATTCTCAATACCTATACTCTTCTCCATCATTCTTTTTCTGTTATTCTACTTGTTCTACCTCAAGAGAAGAGCTTCGAACTTTTCGGCAACTCCACCGGTTCTCCCGAGGACTATTCACGATGCCACACCTCACGTTACAACAGTAAGAATCACCCCTTCAAGTTTATGTATTCGATTTAGTCTTCAATATGCAACCTTAGTGGCGAAACTTGAACGTATAACCTTTGTCTTTGTCTACTCTTATATATACTAATGTTTCAACTGATGATTTTCTTGTTTCATGTCCAGTCATTTGATTCAGACTTGAAAGCAGAGCTGAAAAACCAGCTTTCCACAATCTTGTTTGATGAATATCTAAAAGCAAGGGATTCACTGTAAGTTCTCGACGAAACAACTCAAAAATGACTTTTAACTATCAAAATTATCATCGTTAAAAGTGAAATTTGTTTACATATGGAAAAATCAATCATGTGCTAATGCGTTGATCATAAATATATTGGAGTATGGAAATGAACTATTCAGGTTGATTAATGATGAGAATGTGAGACCTAAAAGTGCCCTAGAAAAGGACATGTCCCTAAACCCACTTAATGGTCATACACTAGTTTATTTTCTTTTGTACAATGATGGTTGATAAGTAGCTTTAGCAGGGTTGAACTTCATCCACTTGCACGACATGAATATAACTTATAGTATCTTATTCTTAGTCCGTCACACTTGATCGTTCATCTATTATTGCATATCGGGATTCTCTCGTGATTAATTAGTTGTGACTTATTTGTAGTGAAAGTGCTATACCAATTAAGACGACGCTCTCTTTTCAACGTACTAATTAAGACGACATTTATTTGAAGTCAAAGTGCTATATACTAATTAAGTGTGACTTATTTGTAGTGAAAGTGTGACTTATTTGAGAGCAGCAATGTCACTCTTTAGCCACATTCCATGACTGAAACCAATTGATTTGTGAAGCCCAATCCTAACAGCATTTACTCTTGAAGCGAATTATTATTCTTTTATTCTATGTCTCTCATGCGATTTAAAGAGAAATAATTGAATATATTGAATGATGTTATGAAAAAGATTAATATAAATTAATTATAATTATAATTGCAGGTGTTGTGTGTGCTTAGGAGAATTTGTGATAAAAGAGGAATTGCTTCAAGTGACATCGTGCAAGCATGTGTTTCACGTAGACTGTATTCGACACTGGCTTCAATCCCATTCAACTTGTCCACTTTGTAGAGCTCCTGTTGCTGTCACCTCATAGCGAAATCCACTGCACAAAGTCGGACTTGTAACGCTAGCTACAATAATTACAATTGCAAGAGGAGTTGAATTGAAACCAACAACTAGGATTGATCGATCGATCAAGGATCGTCAAGTGCTTGTTAATTAGCTAGTAGCACACGTTCACATATACTAGTGCGTGACTTTAAAAAGTCGTCGATTTTCTTTAGGACAAATTAGAAATATAGAAAAGGAAATTTATGTATTTTAGGTAATATTAGTGGAGTAGGGGTATTGAATAGGGAGAGTCGAGCTGTTCGACTTGCTCACTACCGGGGCGCAGCTCATCGGTGGGACATCTTGCTCTATCGAAGTGTGGCTCAACTCGCCCCTTCTAGGTTGAGCCGAGCCAGCTTGCCATTTTTTTTAATACCGAAGTTGTACTTTTCACTCATTATGACGAGCGAGTCATGAGCCAATTTGTTCAAGTCTTCGTTGCTCGGCTCGATAGTGGAGCGAGGCAAGCTAGGCTCGCCAAACTTAATACTCTTAAAAGAAAGTCATGTTCGAATATATGTATCCTTTTCCTAATTCATTTCGAGTTGATTCGAAATAATCCATTATCATAAAGTTGATGTTAACGCACCACGTCTTTACGTGAAACTAGGGTGTTTCTAGACAAATTTCATATACACAAAAACATTAACGAGTTTTGAAATGAGAACTTAATTATGATGTCCAACAAGATAATGAAAAATGCCCGAACATGAAAATGACTAAAGTGCCCTTATCGATCTCTTCTAAATAGGCCATTGCACAATGAAAAAAATTGGATTCGAATAGAAGAAATCCAAGTAAGAGGAAAACCCTGGAGAAATTGGAGAAAAATTATGCAGTTGACTTCAAAATATATTATCTATTTTTTTAGGCCAACATTACTTTTGGAATATATTTTAATAAAAAGGAGCAAATGGTGAAATTTAATTAATCTACTAATTGATGCCACCCAACATCATTATTAATTAAGCACATAAATGCTATACATTTATTACTTAATTCATTTATTCAAATTTCACATTTTGTGTGACCCACTATGCTTTCAATCATTGAACAATATGAATTATTATCCAAATTCAATCCGGATAAGATAAATAAATCATTAATTCAACTAATGAATTTATTAAATTATCGTTCGAAATTGACCTTTAGCAACATACAAGGCTACCCACGTCAAAGATAAATCATGTAGTATTACAATATCTTAATCCTCGAGCAAGCCTCGACAATTCGGTCCACGTGGTATACCGTTGCAACAAACCTTTAGCTCCCGTCCCAACTAAATAATCAGCCGCTTGATTGCTTTTTCTCCATTGGTGTGCTATCTGAAAATTGAACTCCTGCAATAACTCCACAAGATCTTCCCAAAAATCTCATAAACACTACAAGGGACACTTATGTGATAAAATCCAAGAAACCACCAATAGTGAATCACACTCAATGTCAAATATGATATACTTTTAATTCACGTCATATCTTTAAACCTTCAATGATCACTCTCAATTTAGCTTCATTATTAGTAACTTCCCCCAAGAAAATACTAAAAGCTTGATAATATTTCACGTTTATCATTCCGAACCACCCCCTGACNCATATCTTTAAACCTTCAATGATCACTCTCAATTTAGCTTCATTATTAGTAACTTCCCCAAAGAAAATACTAAAAGCTTGATAATATTTCACGTTTATCATTCCGAACCACCCCCTGACCAGGATTCCCTAGATTGCTACCATCCTCAATAAGTTTCACTCGATTATGTACTGACTTAGTCCATGAAACCATTCAAATCTACTTATCTTTGACTGGAGTTCGAGGAATCTCTAGGATACAAAGTACATGTTCATCTTGACTAGTCCACGACTTTGTATTTAACAGATTAATTGAGGCCTGTTGTAACTAGAATTTAATGGATAAAAACACCTCTTCTACAGAGACAATCCTTTCCCTCCATTCTTGCTTTACATCTTCTCATTCATAATTTCCAATTAACTAAACATGGAATTAAGCCAATCATACAACCTACCTAAAAAGATCTTTTTGCTCTTGCCCACCATAAATTTATTCTTTCCCACCAAGGTTGTCTAGCCTTCCAACGCACACCCACCAGTACAGAAACCTTCATATTTTGTCTGCAAACTCTCTAGAGCTTAGAATATGAGAAGTAATTTTCTCGTGACCCATAGAGCGGCAATCACATTTGGAAGCAAGGTTTATACCGACGACTTTAATTCTTTCATCCACACCTAAGCTTCCATTCAAGGCTTTCATATAATCAATGATATTCCAATTGGTTAAAAGATGTGAAATTACTGCTAATCTCATTTCCAATTATGTTCTTCAAGACTTTGAGCTATTGCTTTACCGAGTTGTAATGAAAACTACTTTCAAATCACAACTCCACCTACGTTAAGGATTCACCTCGTCATTACTCAAGTTTACTAATGTCACAATATAATCTATTATTACTTAAGAATGATAAATCCCTATTTGATCATCCATCAAATTTCAAGTAATTCTATCATACCTAATTAATATTGTATTAGCAATTAATATCGTCGCAATATGATGATCCATACATAAGATTTTATAATGTTCTCATGTTGAAGGATCAATTTTACAACTACTATTGAAAAATAATATATTAACAATGCGATAGTTATTTGTGTGAAATATCTACGACGGGTCTTAAATGAACTTATTCAACTCACAAGTCCTCCACGTATTCACCCCAAGTGTCTCCATACTCTAATTCGTGAGACCAACTACTCTCTTCAGAAGAGAGAAGTAAAATATGTTCTAGTCTAATCTAACTAATGATATGCGTGTCTCATTAGTATCTAAGGTTAAGGATAGCTCAAGAACAATATATTACAATCACAATTTCTTATGATTAACACATCTCTCACATTTATTTTTCGAACTCCATTATATTTGATTATTTAGACAAATAAATAAACAAGACAATAGAGATGCCAATAAAAAAAATAATAGTTGAAATAATAATCATCAAAACCGTAAATATTACACCCTAACAACTATTGAAACTGTGACATAATATTGGGGGTTAATACCCTAGATAGTCACTAAACTTTTTCAAAAGTTCCCTGGAGGTCACCGAACTTCAAAAGTTCAAAAAGTTCCTAGAAGGTCACCGAACTTCAAACTTCCCTAAATAGTCATTGAATTTTTTCAAAACTTCCCTAGATAGTCACTCAACTTTGCAAAAAATTCTTAAGGAGTCAATGAATTATATATGTATGGCGCCCAAATTTGCAAAGTTCGATGACCTCTTGAGAATTTTTGGCAAAGTTCAGTGACTATTTAGGGAAGTTTTGAAGTTCGGTGACCTCGTAGGAACTTTTTGCAAAGTTCAGTGACTAATTAGGAAACTTTTGAAATTCGATGACCTCCTGAGAACTTTTGAGAAAGTTTAGTGACTATCTAGGGTATTAACTCTAAACTTAACAAATATTAGTGTCTTTTGCAAAAAATAACTGTAGCAAAGAAGGATAGTTGAGCACCAAAATGTTAAAAAATAAAAGTTTAGTGACTATCTAGAGTATTAACTCCAATATTGGAAGTGTCAAATAATGTTCTAATTTCGATTTTCAACAATTTTGATACTCACTTTCGACCTAAATTTCTTATTCACACGAAATTGATTTTTAGCAACTGAGTATATTGCAATCTTCTCCTTGCGCAATATATCGCTTTCGTCCTCCCAATTCCCGTATCTAACTTTCAAGTCCCCGCTGAAATAATTGGTAAGAGTTCGTCAAATCAATTTATTAAAACCAATTTTCCAACATCGTTACCTTTTTCTGAGTTTATTTCCTCCAGGTGATCTACCTTATACTAATAATGTTTGAAGTTGTTTAGAAGTGTATGATGTATCGACTAATCTGTATGAAGGTTATGTTCTGGAAGCATTTATAAACACTTTAAATTGTACACTTTTGATTAAATCACTTTCTATCTATATATTTTATGGGACATAAGTACGATCCACTTTTCTACCACTTATTTCTATTTCCAATGTTTTAAAAACTGTAAAACGTTGCTAGACATAGAGGCGAAATTTCAAGTCTTATGAGTTTAAGTGAGCCTAGGCAAGGCTTAAACGTAAAAAAACGTTTTCTTATTTTTAATATTATTTTAAATTTTAAATCATTTAAAAATAAAAATAATACATATCAAACATCTAAACTAAAATTATAAAATACTACCATTAGTTAATTATACAATTTTCGAATCTTCGAAATGCAAGATTAGAATATTTTTCGTAGTTTAAATTTTTAACTAGACAAGTCCTACTTAATAGATTTATAGAAACCTCGTATATACTTTTGGAGTTTGTAACAAAATAACGAATTTCAAAATCATAATTTCATAATGTAGATAACATCATAGCTTAAATCTTATTTAACTATTTAGATAAAGTCATTTTTAACTTTTGTATAGATAAAATCTTTTAAAACTTAAATTAAAGTCAAATGAAAAGTTTTTTTTTTAAAATAAAAAAAAAATAATAAGTTAAAGTCAAATAAAAGACTTTTTTAAAAAAAGGAAAAATAATAATGCGCGTTTAAGAAAGACGAAAGAGATGAAGGAAAAAAATTAGGTGTTTATGAAATGAAAAAAAAAAAGGTGTTTAGACACTAAGTGAAGCATTTTGCCCGAGTTTTGAACCTAAGCATTGTTTAGATGAATTTTTTAGAACACTACTTATTTCTATTTGTTTATAAACACTTCCCATATAGTTTAGTTCAGCTAACATGATTTAGGGCCTTGTGCATTGTGCTCCCAAGCTGAGCCAAGGAACTCATCTCGAGCAGTGACAGCTTTACTGCAGACTCCTTCCAATTCTTCTCGACAAGGTTCTTAAGACTCGTTAGCACCAGATGTGCATGATCCCAGCACTAGATCCTCCAGGAGGCGCTAGAACTAGCTGAGGAGCATAGAAAGGATTGGAACCCTTCGTGACTTGGGATCGTGAGTATCTAGTATTATACGGCATCAAAACATTTTTGAAGAGAATGAGACAGGTCTTCACGAAAGGTTCCTCGACACAAGGTTAATTTACTAGCACACTGATGTATAGAAGCGCATATGGAACTATGAGAACATAGAATTCAAGAAAAATCTTTTAGTTTTCGTCGATTCACTCAAGAAAGCCAGAAAACTAGGTAACGAACACTCATTGATTCACGTAGAATTCCAAGGATCTGATTAAGATGTCACTGGATTTTGATTTTGTTATGGGTCAGAATAGTGCATTTTGGTCTACACAATTTGTGGGCTCTAAGGGCGGTAAGAAAACCACTTATTTGCCAAACATGCTCAATGACCGTCTAGATTACTTGTTATTCTTAGAATTTGTATGTATTTTGCAGCGTGTAAGGATTAAAATAAAGAGGGGTAAATAATTCTGATAAAAAATTCCACAAAGACTCACAATAAAGTTATATGAAAAATGAATACAATAACCAAAAAAGAATCAAATAGCAATGAGGATTCTCTGAGACTCATGCCTGTGTTCATACCAATCCCTGGACCTGAAACATGAAAATATATCTCACTTATGAGTAATCGATCAAATTTAACTAAGAATAAGTTGGATATTGTAGTTTATACAGTAAAAAATTTCTTACCACACTGTATGGTAGCATTGTTGGAGGCTGAGCAAATGCAGACCATCCCTTCAGTTTCCACATCAAAACCACACGTCCCACCGGATTTTGCACATCGTTCACAACCGGTGTCCGGGACACTATACGACAGTTTAATTCCATAAAGCCAATCTAACGGTCCAACCCCCTTCAAACTATCCACATTATACACACTAGTGTAATGCGAGCAATCCAATATATTCATGCTCATGAACTTCACTGTATTGTACGATGTAAAACAGCACGGAGGAGTGCTGTTCGACAGAAGATGAAACAATTTGAAAGAAGTACACGAGCCGTAGAGTTCGTCACAAGAGTGGCCTGAAAAGTTGAAGCAAAGTGACTTGTAATGGTTGAGCACAGGCGAATCAATGGAGCAATTCATGAGAACAAATATGGTATCCGGCGAAGGAGGGATTGTGACAGATTGAATATCTGTCATTACAAAGTCATGATGGGGTTGTAATATTGAGCAAGTAGACATAGCAGGATCAAAAATGACCATGGATTTTTTGTTATAGTCTCTCGACTGGACCTTGTAATTTCCTGACGGGGTGATGAAAAAAAGATCGGTCGAGCAATTCAACATGTGCTGGAACTGTGGAGCGCCACAGCCGTCGTCTATGCCGAAAGGGTATTTTATAGGAACATTGTTGCAGAAATTTCTGCATACAGAATGAACTTGCAATGCTTCAAGGAATAGAAACAACATTAATATGTTGAAGTTGAAGAAGGGTTGTTTTGGAGTGGCCATTTACTGTTGCTGTTCTTGAGATGTGCATAGCAAGAAAAACAGAGTGATTGCTATAGCCAAATTCTGCTACTTTTGATGATTAAAGAAAGAGGAATTGATCAACGGATCACTGCAAGTGGCTCAATATCAGGGTGCTTTTTTGACCGTTTCAACATACATGGGATCCACAAGTTGAAAAAATGAGTGATATGTCGGAACCCGTAGTTGATTAATACAGGTTTTTTCATGTTGCTTCTTTTGTATTGGTGAATTACAGGCAGGATTCGGCGGGTTATTTATTTTGAGTACCAGTTGGCCAGATTCGGCATAATGTGAATGGTAATGCAGTTATTCCTACTGGACGTAGGCGTCGAGGAAAAATTGAAGTTAAATGGGAATGCTGTCCTTGTACAAAAATGATACTTGTACAAGTAAATTACACGCATATTTAAAGTTGCTGAAATGATAGTACCTAATTGGCCGTTTTAACTTTGTTTTTGGCCAAAGAATTGAACTACTTTGTCAAAAAATGTTGACATCCTAGTTAACAGATGTGATAACGAAAAATGATTGGATGTAAAAATTAATTATTTTTAAAACAATCCAATAACAAAATATCATATGACATTTTGTTAAGGAAGAAGACAAACTTTTTTGCCAACATGTCGCCGTCGTCCAAAATCCAATGAAATGATAGTAACATTCTGTAAACTCATTTGTATATTTTGTCAGTACATGTAGCATTGTTTGTCCTTGTAATGCTTGTAAAAGATGGTTATGGTACTACAGTGGTGTGCATAGTGTTTTCAAACCAAATTTTATGCACACATTTCATAAAATTCACAAATAGTACACATTTATCTCATTCATTTCTATCTATTAAAAATGTAAACCATTTGTAATTACTTTCCAGACATGCTTATGAAAGCTGGTTATTGTTGTCCTAAAAGAAAATTTGTAAATTTGTGTTAAATTTTGGCACAAGGATCCAGCCACCCCGACCAAATAACTAAAATTGGTTATCAAGTTTTAACCTTCAAAAGTAGAACGACGAATGGATAAAAAGAAGAAACACACTAGACAAAGCCATTGACCAGCAGGGTAGTGCATCATTCTATTCAATAAGGCACAAGAAAGCACGTATTCTTGATAACAGAAAGATGATCCCATGCCGTCCCTGTCCGCCCCTAACCACGACTAAATTCTTCAAAAGGACTTATCTAGCAAGTAGACACTAAACAGAAGCAGATCTTACGCTCGAATTCAAAATGGAACACCTTGGCGCATAATACTAAAGTATATGTGCACTTCGGTGTTAAACTTAATGGCAGCGTATTAGCATAAGGTCATAATGAATACTAGGATATAAGACCTCATCTAATCAATAGGGAAGGGAAGGGAATTAATTTAAAATAAAAAATAAAAAATACTTCTACAAACCCATTATGTTCTAGTTATGGGCAGCCGCTTTTATCTCATCTGGTAGGCTCTTGGCCACTACGGCTCTACTCCACAGAAGTATAGTGATGATCAATTTGCACACGTTGCCTCCGATTCACAAAATTGTAGAGTTATAGCCTCCTTGCTCATCAAGCTTGCTTCACAGACAATCTCTCTGATAAGAAAGAAATAAAAGAATTAACAATGTCTAAGTAGTAAGAATAAACTAATGAAAAACATAGCATAAATTAAGGGCAGATTATCAGCACAAGGGAATATCGGCCAAGAAAAGCCGATTACACTCAATACCAACTATACTTATTAATATTTTGGAAGTAAGAGTTGGGGCAGCAGGAGGTGCTGGGACTTGGGAGGATATATTAATGAGAGAATATAAGAATCCATGTCAATATTATAATTTTCGCAAGAGGACATGTGAGTGCAAGTGTTGGTTTTTACATTCAAGAGATCTAAATGGCAAACTACATGCTCAAGAATTCAAAGATAAACTGCCAACATCTGCCTTTACACTAATGAACGATGAAGATATCAACATACTTATCAATTCATAAGTAACAATCATTGTAGTCCCATAGAGTGACATATTTAGAAACCGGGGTCCAAATCCTCTGTAGAAGCCTCTCCATCCATCTTCTTCAAGAAGTTTCTTCGCAGTCTTCATTACAGAAGGTCTTCCAACACCATAATCATCAATAACCTAAATCAATGCAGATACGATGTACACATTAGAGGTAATTTTCTCCTTTTAGTGTATGAGAAAAGAAAGCAGATAACAATATTGTGAATTTCATTGCCTGTAATCTCGTCTTTACTGTATCTATGGGAGTAGTAATAATTGAAGAACAAGCACCAGCAGTCATCCCTGCAGTAGCTTGAACAGTGATCATTTCTACATGAGACGGTTTCTTTTCCAAATCATCTTTGTAGCCCACGCTCCTAAGGTCATAAGCAAGATGAAATGGAGAAAGCTAGCATCAGTAAGATGTATTGCCAATAATGGATGCCCAATTGAGCTTGACACAAATGGATAAAATATCATAGAGACAACAAATAAAGCACGAGGAATGGCTCTTAACACAAGATAACAGATATACCTCCAAATGATGTGTTGGGCAGCACCATAGGCACCCCACCAAAGTGCTGAAGCAGGGGATTGGGTAATGGCTGTTAATCCAAAACCTCTATACATGCCACGGAATCCCTCAGCCGCTATTACTTTGCGTACAACATTAAATGGGCCACTGCAAGGCGTACTCCCTGGAAGTCCTTGAACCATTAACCTTTGGCAGATCTGAATTAAACAAGATAATGCAATTTGGAAGCATGAATCGAAAAGTAAATATATGACAGTAGTTCAGAGAGCGTTGTAATGCACGGGGCTCGTATAGTAGTGAAAGGACAGGTTGCAGGAGACTTGAAGCTGCATTTCCAGTTATAATCAATCCTAAGCACTAACAACCATGTACACTATTACATGCATTTTTCACCATCACATCATGACATCGAACCACTTCTTTTCTTGATGAGAAATAACAATTTATTGATTGAAGGAGTATATGAAAAATTCTATCTACTAAGGTAAAATCAAGACGAAAGTACTATTTACCAATTTAGAACAATAATCAGAACCGGAACAACATTAAAATCCCTTAGATGTAGATGCCTATATATAATGATGCAAGGTATTTTACATTTTACCTATAACTCATAAATAAGTCTCTTGTCCTTAAAAAGGTTTTACAGTTTCTTTCCTCCATTTTACCTAAACAGTGGGTGCCACTCTTCTTTCACACCTAGCAGTTTAAGGAGCCATCAGCGCATCAAATATTAGGCAATTTTTGAGATGCGCTTGGAAAGAAGTACTTAGAGATTGTGCTTCAAAGATCATCTTTGCACTTGATGAATTCTTAAGAACCGTCAGCTTTTCAAAAAACTACAAGACATAGTTTTTGGAGATTCTTAAAAGATCGGACACAAAAAAAATTCTCACACATCACAAAAATAAGTAAAAAGCTTTGTGGATACCAATATGCATTCTCTAGAAGGGTATGAAAGAATTAGAATACCCACCACGTCCAAAGGCACAAAGTATAAGCATGAAACTAAATTGGAGGTCATTCCTGCAACTCCATTTGCAATGCCGACGCGAGTTGCTTCCGGCATATTCATGTTTTCTGTATATTTGAGGGTCATGTCCTTTGACACTTCAAGTGAAGTCAAAGCCAGGACTCGACCAGGCAATGATCCGATGGCAGATGTGCCAAAGCCTCTAAAAATACCGGGAATACCATCAGTCCTGAGAATGCGACTGAAAACTGATAATCCAGTCATTTGAGAAAGCCCAGAACCAGCTACTTGCATCCTCGTCTTCACAACTGCTGTTGGATGTATTAAAGCAGACTGAACAGTGAATAAAATAGCCCCAATGACATGGAACCTAGTCTTATCCAACCTACAATTGAGTCAATTAACCAGACCACCAGATTCAGGACACCAAATGTTATATAGTTATCACAATATTGAGTAAAATTTTATTCAGAAAATGACAGAACTGTAATGTTAAAATCCTTAACGAGAAACTGATCTCCCTGAAAGTCTGGCCTCCTCAAGTCACAGATTTACAGAAGGAGAAGAAAAAGCACACTACACATTGTGCCCTTCATGACAAGGAATTCAACCATGTACCTCGGCCAAGAATAAGTAACACTAAATTCTAGTTTGAAATGGATTTTATAAAGCGAGCAAGCAATCTGACAGAGCAGCAACTCTAAATTTTCTCACGCCGCTTACCCCAATGGTAAACTAGATAGTCCAATTCAAGAAAGACGGTGCTTTTTTATAGCGATTATCGAAGCAAAACCACTTTAGTTTTTTATGATAATTTCTAGATTCGTCCAATAGTTGCGACCTTATTTGTTATATAGTTAATGAACTTAAATACATGCCAAAGCAAACACCTTTTTCCTAATATCAACTATCTAAAAGGGGAGAAATTCAAAACAGCACATCTTCCATTGGCAAGGCAAAATAAAATAAAATAAAATAAACGTACAGACAGTATAATGGGAACCAAAAGGGTAAACCCAGTTCAGAAACATAGCCAATCATCAAAAAAACTTCGAATAATAAAAGCAACTGCCACCCAAAGTCATAACACAGAAGCAACATATAGAAAATATAAATCATTTATCAATTATATCATGAGCGTGAACAAATATTTACCGATCCCAGTTGATGTCAGTGTCAGCAAGAGAAAGTTCTGGAGTTGTTGCTTCTACAGTTTCCATAGCCATTACTATTAAGTAGTTTGTGTACAGTATTTGATTCTGGGCAACAACTTTGTGAATGACGCTATGATTTTAGGTGTCAATTAAAATAGGAAGAAGAACAAGGTGGTGAAGAATAGTAGAGAAACTTCCGGTTCTTGCCGCTTCGCAATTGGAATTTTAAATATACGAAAGGAAAAGATGAAAATAGGGGGGGTGGGTGGAGAGGGTTCAGTTCTGTTTTTAGGGCAATTTGTATGAATTTCCATTCTTATGTATTTTAATTCTTAAATTTTCTCACTTTACTTTGGAAAAAGATTTCTCTCACAAGCAATGTAAAATTACTTCTTTCTAAAAAATAGATAAGACAACTGTAGTGAATGAGATAAGAACAGAGTAAAGAATATAAAGCAGTAGATCTTATATTTATAGTGAAGAATTAGGGATACAATAATAATAATTTCTGAGACGATTGGGATATAATTGTTATTCACTAATAAACTTATCATTTATAATACTCCCTTTGAATGACACTTTACAAAATATCTGATTCGTTAAAACCTTGTTTGATAAAAATTTAATGGGATAAAAAAAATCAAATGAAGGAAAATGAGTACAATTATTTTTGGAGTATTAAAGAGAAATACTACTTTATTAAAATATTGTTAGAAAAATTCAGTGAGATAAAATCTAAATGAAACAAAAAGAGTACAGTTACTCCCCCTAATATTGATCATTGAACGTCTTTGAGTCGACACATTCCAATCTTGTGAACCAATTTTTTGAATGTAGATGTTTGCAATGCTTTTGTGAATAAATCAGCCACATTATCGTTTGAGCGAATTTGTTGAATATCGATATAGTCATTCATCTGAACCTCACGTGTATGAAATTTTTTTGGAGAAATATGTTTCATCCTGTCACATTTGATATAGTTTCATTTGAGTTGTGTGATATAAGCAGCATTATTTTCATACAAAATTGTTAGACTGTCTTTTGTTCAAATTAATCCGCATAATGATTGGATATGATGGCTCATGTTTCTCAACCATACACATTCTCTACTGTTTCATGGATTGCAATAATTTCAAAATAATTTGAGAATGTTGTCAAGGATTGCTTCACAAATCTCCATAATATAGTTGTTCCTCCACATGTAAACACATATCATATTTGTAATTTAGCTTTTTGTAGCTCTAGGGGATAACATGCATCTGGATATCCCACTAAAACAAATCTCGATTTTTTAGAATAAAATAATTACAAATCAATAGCATCATTTAGATAACGAAAAATATATTTAACGTCATTCCAATGTCTTTGAATTGGTGTACAGCTATATCTTGCAAAGAAATTTACAGAAAAAGCTATGTTGGATTGAGTGCAGTCTGGAACATAAGTTAATGCTCTAATTGCGCTAAGATATAGTACTTCAGAATCAAGGACATTTTCTCTATCTTCAAGTAGACGAAATTGATCTTTTTTCACATCAAGTGATCGAACTACCATAGGTGATGCCAATGGATATGCATTATCCATATAAAAATGTTTTAAAATTTTTCTGTATATGTAGATTGCTGAACAAATAATCATTTTAGGAAATGTTCAATCTGTAATTTAAGACAGAATTTGGTTTTCTCCAAGTCTTTCATCTCAAATTCTTTTTTCAAACAATCTTTAGTTTTGTTGAGTTCTTCAGGGGTTCCAATTAAATTTAAATCATCAACATAAACTGTCACAATTGTAAATTCAATATTTATTTTCTTTATGAAAACATGTGAGCAAATATCATCATTTTTATAGTCCTCTTTCAACAAATATTCGTTAAGACGATTATACCACATGCGTTCGAAATGTTTTAATCTATATAATAATATTCACAATTTAATTGAAAACATAGTTTTCAGGCACGTATCATTTGTTCTTGACACTTTAAGTTCTTCAGAGACTTTCATATATATATATATATATATATATATATGTAACATCAAGTAAATCATACAAATAAGTGGTTATTATATCTATAAGGTGCATATCGAGTCTTTGTGATACAATCAAGATAATTAAATCTAAAAGTGATGGTGTCCATTACTGAAAAATATATTTCCTCATAATCAATTCATGTTCTTTGTGAGAAATCTTGAGCTACGAGTCGTGTTTTATATCTTAAAATTTCATTATTTTCATTTGTCTTTCGTATAAAAACTCATTTGTATCTAACGGGAATTATTTTTCAAGTGTTTGAACTACAGGTCCAAACAATTTTCGTTTCTCTAAAGAATTTAATTCCACATGTATGACTTCTTTTCATTTTGATCAATCATTTCTATGTCAGTCTTTAACAAACTGTGGTTCAGGATTCTCATTTTGCATAATATCAAGAGTCACGTTAAATGCAAAAATATTGTCTATAACAACATTATTTCGTTCTCATAATTTATGAGATAGCATATAATTTATTGAAATCTTATTATTTTCGGATAGTAATAGTTCTTCAGGAACCATATTTTCAATATTTTCTTATGTTACTTCTTTTGAAATTTTTGGTTGGTTTTTCTCCTATACCTTTCTTTTTCGAGGTATAGAGTCTTTTGACTCAACTGACCGACCACGCTTCTAGTGTATTTAAGATTCATTTGCTATAACATATTATACTTCAGGAACGTCAATCTTTGCTGGAATAGTTTCTACTAGTATATTTGACTTTGTCACATTTCTTGTATCAACAAATATATCAGGTAATTGATTTACAACATTTTGTAAATGAATGATTTTTTCAACATCTTGCTTACATTGATTGTTGTGGGGATTAAAGTGAGATAGAGTTGTTT
>CAIGRN010040865.1:0-11029 GCA_903798345.1 Fraxinus anomala
TGAGGCCCCCTCTACTTTTGGGCCTGAGGCGCGGGCCTCACTTGCCTCGGTCCAAAACCGGCCCTAGGTATGGTGAGAAAATGAAAACTAAAGTATTTTCGACATAGTTAATTTTTGGGGAAAAAAATCATTTGAGGGCTAATAATGCCAATGGTCACTCAAGTTTGGAGTAAATTTCAAAATGGTCATTCAATTAATTTTCTTATAGTATTAAGAGTTTGTTTGATTCTCATTAATTGGAAAAAAATGAGTTTTGAATAGTATTTTTAGAAGAACGTGTGGTTAAAAAAAAGGAATTTTTTTTGATATATGTGTAGAATATTTTATTGTATGAATGTGTAGTTGAAAATGATTTTATAACAAACTATAAAATAAATTAATGTACATGCACTAAGTAATGAAGTTTTTAACGATGTCACATAATTAAAAATAAAACCTATATGACACTATTAAATAACAACGGGGCACAAATGGCATTCTATATTACACTGTGTCAGCCTGGTTATGTATATCAACGATGACTAAAATCTGAAGTAATTTCAAATTGATCATTGGAAAAAAATAAAAAATTTACAGTTGTATTCACTAAAGTTTCTAATATTTACAGTATAGATCGCACGATTAATACAAGAGTTTCCTACTTACACGTACTACAAGAAAAGCAATAAACTAAGATATCCTTTAGTTTCTAATGCTTATGACAAGTACGAGACAATTACAATCAATACAAATAAAAATAAACCCTCGTAGGTGGCTAAGTTGGTGGATCGGGTGAACGCGGAGATCAAAGATCACGAGTTCGAATCTCCTGTCAACACTTCATCGGTCGAGCCCGTCGTACAGGACTTGCCTAGTGCGATTTACCTCTCATGTGTGGTTTGCGGGTTACTGCACATGAAGCGGAGTTTACCTAGTACGCACTCACGATGGTTAGGCTTCCGCCCCTTGGGGGTGATCGGAGCTCTACTGGCGGGTAGCGGTTGGGGATTTCTACGTCAACAAAAAAAATTAGAAACAACGTTCAACTCTCAATAATTTTTTCAAGTAACTACCCTTTGTTTTCGATCATTTATCGTTTCCTTCTCTGTTCGTTTCCTATTGCTTGCTCTAAGCAACTAGATATCAACTCCTTTGCTCGATGTAATATTGGAGGGTTGACCAAAAAATAATAATTACAAGCATCGAGATCCTACAAAATTAAGCAAAAAACAAATAATTAAATCACAATATTGTGTGATCTTAACTATTGTTCACGAAAATGATAAGCATACAACCCAACTTTCGATAAATGAATCCACGAATTTAATTCTGAATTCACAGCACTTTTGAAAGTTCGAACTTCAAAAAATTCATGCTACATGTACATTTTTTTATATGGTTTTTGACATTGTATCACGTGATAACACATGATTGGACATTTAAAAAAAAAAAAAACATATATTTGAACTCTCACACAATGTAAACAGAAATGTCACCCACAAGTGTACAGTTAGCATTATTCGGTGGGAATTACCCAACGACATCATATATAGATATTCTACACAATATAAATTGTTATTCTGTATAAGAAATTCCGCAGTACCCTAATTTTGATGAGTAATATTAATCCTCACTTATTATTATTAAAACAGATAAAAACTTTCCAGTCTTGCGATTTAATTGGAGATTTAGATTATATAAATTAATAACTATAATAAAGAATCGAAATGCTTTGGATTCGAAGAGTACATGAGGCTTAAGCGCCAGCAAGTGAGAAAATTGCTCATGCCTTCCTAACCAATCCTCGGATTTGGAATCTGAGGATGAAAATTACAAGGAAAGCAGAAGAAGAAAAAGAGACCAGAGAGGATAATAAATTATAGTCTGGTTCGAAAAGATTTGAGTAGCGATTCATCAAACTGAGTCCGAGCCTGAGTCGCAATCAAGGAAGAAGAGGAAGAGTAGAAAGTCGAGGCGTAATATATAAAGTTATTTGTGTCTACGTTGACATATAACGGCACTATGTAGAATTTAATGTTAATATTTTAACCAACCGATCGCTAATGTAGTCATTTGGAACATCAGTGACTACTACTATAAACAAATTACGTTGACGATCATTTTGAATTTTACTCCAAATTTTAATCATATTTGATGTAATTAACTTGGCTAATGTGGCATGATATATGCCATAATTTGTGACCACGTTAGCATTTAATGGCGTCATGTAGAAATTTAACATTAATATTTTTAACCGAGTGATCATTAGTATAACCACTAAAAAAACATCAATGACTACTGCGATAAGAAATTGCTTTCACAACTATCTTAAAAACTTAGTCCAAACTTTAGTGACGATTGGCGTAATTAACTTGATATGATTATTAATTTTTTTCGAGCGACTTAGTCACTAAAGTTTTATAACAATTTCACCACCAGTCACATCAATTGACCAAACTCACTCGAGCCAACTCGTTGACAAAGAACAGGCTCTGCTCAGCCCACATACCCTGTGGGTCAAGGATATATTAGGGTTGAGTTCCTCAAACCTTTTATGTGATTTGATTATGAATCTCAAACCTTCAAAAGTGAGGTTTTAAGTCTTCAAGCTATTTGAATATGTAAACTTGGTATTGCGTTACAAAAATCATCATTTTGAAAGTTAAATCGCACACCTTGAGTTGGAGATAAAAATGTTTTGTGATTTAACAATTTTACCCTCTAACTGTGAGGTATGAGAAAGCCACGTGCAATTTTATCATCTACATTGATGATTTCGATCATGTAAAGACCCAGATTCAATTATTTTGATAGATTGAGAACCCAAAATCACACTTTCGAATGTTGAAAACCCATATCTACAAGTACCACTAATTTCCCCTTCTGAAAAACAGCATTTGCAAGATTAAATATATAAAAATATTCAAAAGGGAATAAACAAATACGAGCCCAAGAACCAGGCTCTGTGGTTCGCCTGCCTAAGAATCAAGCTCAAATCGGCCTTAAGCTTGGTTTGATACCTCGTTTTGACTGTATCACACCATTTATAGTTGGAAAATTCCCAGAAACCCGATTATGGAGAATAAATAACACAAATGAACCAATAGAATACAATAATAAATTCTGTGTTACAACAGACACACTCAATTGATCCCCCACCACAGTCTCTTTAACTTCAAGCCCCGGTGACATAAAAAAATACAGCATCTTCTTACATAAAAGAGCCCTTTTTGTACAACAGACTAAAATGGCGGTCCTGTGCTATTATCTAAACACTAATGATCAGCCTGGGGACTAGATTTCGAAGGCTTTATGCTATTCCCGTTCAATTTGGATTTATCCTTCGCGGGCTTTTGGCCAGTTGGCGAGCTTTTGACAGCAGTTCGACTGGGTTGCCCGGTTGGTCGAGACCCCTGATTTAGCCCTGGTTGAATTGTGAAGAGCCGTAGTTAGCAAGACAATTAAGTGCATATTTGCTAGTGTGTAATGTCAAGTCACAGCATAGTGTGACAAGAAACTCAAACGGGAGGCAGCTATAAATCCATGTATTAGAAATGCTGATAATCATGGATACTTGCGATAATCTAGAATTTTACGACTTTCAAGATTTCAATAGGATAAATATAGGAACTTCTTATTGTATGCATCGCAACAAGTGTTTGATAGGTTGAATCAGAGAGGATCTTGGATTTCGTAAAGAGAGAAAAATACTAAGTGTCGTATAAACATCCAAGGCAAGAAAGACAAAGAGCATGTTTGGCTAAGCTTACAAAATAAGTAAAAGTTACTTTTTAAGAAACTTTTGTTGCCAAACATATTCAGATAACTTGCATTTTAGCTCCTAAACATATTTACATAACTTACTTTTTTCTTCCTTTAGTAAAAAAGTAAGTAAAAAAAGGGTAAAAAAGTTGTGTTGAGACTCTTGCCCTTAATGTCAAGAAAACAACGTTTTCCAGTTTTGATGAATAAAAGAAATTATTTATCTTAAACTTACTCATTCCTCACATGTAAACTATTTTTATCGTAGCCAAACATGCTCAAAATGCCCTGTTATAAAGCAAGGTTGGCTTGCTTAGCAGGAAAACAATAATATTTGAAAAAAAAAAAAGGAAAATGTGAGAGAGAGACTGACCGTTGCTTGGCAGAGACAATCGCTTCTTTCCTTGTTTATCTGAAAGGGTGGATCTCTCTTTTGGATTGCTATGCGATCTTGAACCAGCAACGGGTTTAGAGGTAGTCTCCTTGACCAAGTCTTTAAGAACTGGTTTTGACCTTGTACTGGATAATAGCATGCCTGGTGTTTCTAGCACATTTGCTGACTTACTGGGTGAAGAGCTGCTGCCATCGGAATGTGATAGACCCCTTTTTTCATTTGAGTTCAATCTTGAACATGATGGAACAGTTCTCTCATTTGCAATATTTGATGTCAATTTCTTTCCAGTGTATATTAACTGGGTTTTAGCCCCTTTATTCACATCAGCCGATCCGTTCTCGAGAATCTTCACTCCATCATTCAGATTAATGTCTAAAAAGCGGTTTTCCCATGGACGAACAGCCATCCATCTCTCCAACCAGTTCCAGCCCCAGTTGCTCTTATCCGGTTCAAAACCAGCCAAAGTTGTTTGCTGTCTTGACCCTGCCTGCCACTGATACACGGATATTCTATCTTAATGCACATTACAAGTGATTTTAAGTTTAATTAACGGCGATAATTTATTCCCTATTTCCCTCAAGGGTAACCATAGTAGCTATGAAATGAAAGCATGAGATGTTTAACAAAAGCAAATCAGAGAGGCAAAGAATCTGGGATGGAGGTTTTCCATCGTTATTCAATTTTCTGATGATTGCCTTTGATGCAGTACTGAGGATGATTTTGAGCAATTTAGTTAATAGCTAAATTTTGTTTTAACTCGAAGAAAATAATGCTTACCTGGTTCGCCAAAGCATATGCCATTGCCCTCTCACGTTTAGCAGCAGCCTCTTGCCTCTTCAACAATTTGTTTTGAATTTCTTCGACAGATCCAACACCATCACACCACCCATCCTGGAATAACAGACAAAATCAGACAACAATACAGAGCATGGGTTAAGTAAAACCCCTCCTCTAGATTCCTGGTCACATATAATCTCTTAGTCATAAACCAAGCCTCCTCCTCTAAATACCTGAATACATAAAACCTCTCAATGCAAGTCCAATGGAAGAAAGGTTAGATGTATTTTCAAATCAAGAATGGTTCAGTAAATATTTATGCCACGGTGAGAGTAAAATGTAATTAAAAATAAATATCACCATCACAATTATAAAAATCTTACACGACTGCCTAATAGAGTAATATCATCACTTCCAGAAAAATAAAATAAAATATTGACCGAAGGGATCTTACTTCAATTTCTTTAACGCGAGCGTCATGTTCAAGTTGATGTTGAAGCTTCTGTTGTTCTGTTTCACACTCCAATGCCATACGAACACGCCTCGCACGGACACGAGCCTGAACTCTTACTAAAGCTTGCATACAGCGGAGTGTAATAGCAGCTTGCTTTCTTACGGCGTGGCCCCTGACAAGAGCTTGAAGCCTCACCAATCCTTTTAAAGCGCGAAGAGCTCGTCTAGCCTGATAAAAAAAATTGAACTATATTAAATCATTCAAAATGTTGAAACATAGTACTGAAACCACTCTCTCCCTCGATAAACATGAATATCAATATTGGTAAAGTACATGATTAAGATATTGACTTATTTCTTATAGCCAAACTCAAATGGAAGTACAATCTAATTCTAAGAAAAAACTGATTTTTGCCTCAAACAGCACTCTAAATCCAGATACCTTTCCCTAAGTACCCCAGCAACATAAGAATGATAAACTCTAATCAACTTAAATTCCCATATTACACAATTACAATAAATAGAAACTATTACTTATTAAAAAAAGTGACTGTTTTAAAGTACACACCATATATTAAACTCACCAGATAATTCTCCACTTCAATAAAAAAATTTACTCAAGTATTTATTTCCGTATAGAACATATATTCTCTAGAAAAAATTGTAATTTCAATTTCATGAAATTATGGGCCTATTTGAGCCCCATTTTTTTGGAAATAATGCATTTTGGAATAGTATTTCAATGGAGAATGTGTGGTTAAAAAATAAGGAAAAGTTTTGGATTTACGTATAATATTATTTTATTGAAGAATGTGTGGTTGAAAATAAAAGAGAGAAAAATGTATTTTGGAAATAATGGAAACCAAACAAAGGCTACACTTTCTATACCATGTCATAGTAAGTGAACTTTAATGCTGAAATGAAATTAATGGTTAATGGTAACCAAATTTGTTACAATTCTTTATAATGATGAATAAGAGCAAAATAAATTGAAGTTTATGATGTAATACAAATGAGCGACGTCTCCTTATCTACAAAATCTTGATGGTCTGCAACTGATTTATATCCATGTTATACATGTATGAGCATTCACGTATTCTCCACTCGTGCTTTGCACCAAATCTTTTGGCGTACTTACAAGAAAAATCACAGTGCACTTATACATCATGTTGGATTTTTTTTTTTTTCTTCCTGTATGTTCATGAAATGTCAACTAACGGTTCAGATTAGAAGGTAACAAAAAAATCTAGGTGGGACATCATGAAATATCAAGTCAAGCATGTATGCTATGTATCAAAAAATATTGACGCCTTTTGTTAGTCCAGTAACAATAAAACTTTAGAAAATGAATCAAGTCAATACCAGAAATCCTCTAAAGGCTGTTTGGATGCATATGGCAGACCATTCTGCTCTCATTTTCTGTTGAACTTGAGCAGCATTTTGCACCTGAAGTGAAGCAGAAGGAGAGCTAGTAGAATCCGAAACTTGCTGAAAGTTGGGATCTTCAACTGATGTAGCCGCATCTTGATTGAACTCATCTTGAAGTATGTTGGCATCAATCTCAACAGAATGCTTTCTTCGATGCCAAATCTTGCCAATGCTTCCCGTTCTCTGCATGATTAGATAATTTTAGTCAATGATCCTGTTACGAAGAGGATGAAGAGGACCATTGGAGATGGCTGCAAAAGAAGAAGAGAAGCAGCATACGCAAACCAAGAGGAAAAGAAGAAGAAAAAGAATAACGGTCACAACCAAAATTCAAATGGAAAACGGCGTCGTTTCAAGCTAGGGATTAAAGTGTCGTTTTTAATAATTAGTGGTGCCGTTTTGGGTTATAATCAATTTCAAATATCAGTCACATTTTCCTTCTCTCATTCACATTTTTTCATTCTTGCTGGTTAGTTATATAGTTGCATTGTGGAGAGTAGAGGGTAGGATGTGAATTGGAATTCTTCTTCTCCAAGTCTTCTTCTACTTTCTTCTCTTTCTCCCTCCATCTCTCTGTAATTTCTTTTACTGTCAACTTTCATTTCAGTAATAATAAAATTGCAATTGTTATTTGAGTTGATTGATTCAGTTCGTGAGTAATTAGTGTGGTGTTTAGTATCAACCATTACAGATCCCTGCCTATTTAATAAAATTTCACAACATCCAGACCTAGATAGTCATGTTACGAGTGGTGTAACTGTCAAGAGGTTTTCAAACAAGTTTCCAAATATTCATATATGACACTAGGAATTCTGCTACAGTTTTCCATGCAGAAGAAACAGTTTTGCATCTCAAGTTTCTTCTATGCCCATTTAGCTCATACAATACATGTCCACCAAATATATTATCAATATTGAGCAGCTCCAAGCACTTTGAGATGCCTTCTTGTGCCAGGACTCCCGAAATGAAAAGGTAGATTTGGGAAAATTCCACGCGAAAGTCAAGAATATCCCTTCAGCACATGTTAAGCCAGCGAGAAAGGAAATTTGTGCCCACAAGTCAAGGCAGAATATACACATGGACGAAAAGCTTGTTTAAAGAGAGAGGCATTCAGCAGAGTTAAACGTTAAATGCAAGCAAATGCAATATTTGCGTATTTTGGATTGCCTTTCCATAAAATTATTTTCCCTGATATATAATTGCAACCAGAAAATACAACCTACATTTTCATCCTTCTCTGAACATTGTGATTTCTCTGGTTTCTTGAAACCAATCAACGCTTTGATCCATTTCTTTGAGGCGCCCATGTCAATCTATCAGCTCCAGACCTACCACAGGAAAGCCCAAATTTTCATTATTGGCATTTTTCTCAGACAATCATTTTTCTCTCCTGACAAGAGCTTATAAAACAGATAGGTGGAAATGGCAATCGAAGTTAACCATTTCCAACATTATTAACCAGCAGAGAAAGAAAATACTACAGGAGAAACACAATATTTGACTCGTAGATCGCTGAATAAAACAAACTGAGAAGGGAATCTATGCAATCACTAATACTCATTCCGAAAATCACATGTTCTTATAATTGATCAATCACCTCTACAGAGTCAAATTCCATATGCACTTCCAAATAAATACCAAACCTTTAAATGCTAACTAACATTACAAATGGCAGCCCACGTGGCTCGGAAAGAGTAAAAATCTTATTTATGAGATTATGTTTTGTTGATTTCCATCCTGCAAACCCGAAATTCACGATTCTCAGTTAACGAACTATGTATTTTAAATTGCAATTTAATTGTTCTGCACCCAGAATGTTAGAAAGAAAAAAGAAGAAAAACCAGCAAAACCGCAAATTCAACCCACAATTTCTTCACCTTTGTAATAAAAGAACCAAGGTTTGACTTTAGTACAAGCAATGTAGCCCTTTTCACAAACGACACCAACGAAACCTCAAACAGAGCAAAACCCATTTCATTAAAGAAAATTTCGTTCTTACGGATAAACTTCACCAAATAAAATCCTAATTCAAGTGACAAACAATACAGATCTACAAAATACAAGATAGTGCCCAACTCGCATGTTACAAAAGAAATAGATAAAAATTGGAAGCTTAAATCTCCTGAAAAATCAGGGTCAGCTACTATTCTACTAATACACACGTATACATACAGAGAAAAGAAAGAAAGAGTAAAAAGTGAGAAATGTCAGAGAGAGAGAACCTTTGTCACTGTACCTTTGAGGGTTGCAAGTGGATCTATCGATCAGTCTATAGTCAAAGGAAATGAATCAAAATCTAGTAATCGCATCTTCGATCAATAATCCAAGTTGAGAATTTTTGAACTGTACATTTCAAATTGATGGAAAAAATGGAATTTGGATAGGCTATGATTGAAGAAAGGGAGACGGTGTCGTTTAGGGGTGCAGTAGAGTTAAAAGGAAAAATCATTGTCGGGGGAAAAGCGGTCAATCATGGGAATTCTTTAACCCCACACCCGGATCCATATTGTCCACTGGGTTTGGATTCGGATATCAATTTCCTCTTTTCATGTGAAATTTCAATGTTTTTAAAAGCGGGTCGACCATTAATTGCTAGATTTACAGAGTCGAAGTACAGTTAAATACAGATTTCCTCTTTTCATGTGAAATTTCATGTTAATTGTTGAGATCTATCCCTACCTTTGATTTTTTTGGTGCCACTCATCCCAGCATTTTAAAAATTAGCATAACTTGATGACAAATTTTATTACCTTTTGTCGTTAGCTCTCTTATGGTTTCAAAGCTTACAACAAACGTCCATGGCTTCACACAATTTGATCGCGAGAAATGTTGTTGATCTTTCGATTATCCACATTGCAAACGTTGTTAGTGGTTTTGGAATATTTACTAGGGTTACCAATGGTGGATACGATCCATCGATATCAACCATCACTTCTCTTGGTGGAACTCAAACAGTTCTCACTTTTCAAACTCAAGTTGAGCCTTCAAATTGTTGAGAACGTTCAATTCAGAAATGTCAAAATCGAGTTGAGTTTGAGCGAGTTTTAATCAAACAAAACTATAGCAAATTTCAAATTATTGGAATCCATTAACAATTTTTACTCAACAACAGTATTTACAAAAATTAGAGAAAATTTCAAATTCTTGAAGTTTTATTTATGTATGTTTAGAATGCCACATTTGAATAATATCGAATGACTTACAAAATAAAAAAAATAAAAATTAAAGTCTTATCTATTATTATTAGTAATGTGCATGAAATATGTCCTTACACATATGTACATTAATCAATGTTGTCGAAATAATGTCCAACCAACCTTTTATCAATCCTAGAACCTCTCTAATAACAAGTTCTAAGACCTATTGNACCAACCTTTTATCAATCCTAGAACCTCTCTAATAACAAGTTCTAAGACCTATTGGAATTTGGTTTAAAGATTGAAATTTTTGATCAATTATAAATCTAGAAAAGTGACTTTGTGTCAATTTCGATTAAATATTGGATTTGATTTGATAGTCAAATTACAAATATAAATAGACTAATTTGTTCTACTCGTCGAGTATATCATCGTAGTATTTTTTGAATCTCAAAACCAATTCAAGATAAATGAGAAATCGAGGTCCAAAATTGAAAAGAAAATAGGGAAAATTGGCTGAAAATTTCCTAATTCCACAGTTCGCGTGGCATTCGAACGACAGGCGGGCGAAAAAAGGTTCTATTAAACAGGTGTCACGGCGCTCAAGCGATAAGCCAGTGACAGCAAGGGATTCTTCCCTTCGTGAAGGTTGCTAAATTTTGAGCGTGGCTTTTCACTCACAACCTCTCATCTTCTATAAATATGACCTTTTGGACGTCTAATATGCTTCTCATATCATCCGCATTAAGCATTACATCAAAAACTCTCTAAAAATTATTCCAAAATTATTTTCTCGTAGAGGAAAAAAATTTCGTTCGAGTTCACTATTACTTGTGGTTTGAAGTGATTCTATCACAATTTGTATCTGTTGTATTTTTGGAGACGAGAACTATAATCCGTTACTACCGTTGCACGACAATTTTGTCTTAATGAGAAAGTGTTAATCACTAGTCTCAGATTTCTTTTCTTTACTTCTTTTCGTACTCGTTCTTTATTTTCATTTCTAATTCAGCATATGTTTGAGCTACATTAAAATTTTCATTTTCATTCTTATACTCATTTTCAACCGCACATTTTTCATTAAAATAATATTTTCCAT
>CAIGRN010040871.1:0-14078 GCA_903798345.1 Fraxinus anomala
AGGATAAAACAAAAACTATAAACCATCCATGGCATGTTTGGCAGGAGCAATTGAACAGCACTTGATAGTATTAAGGAAGAAAATACGCTAAAATCTTATCCGTTGTTCTGTGCAGTCCTACCCGCTACTGTGAGCCAAACAGGCACTCAGAGAATACCAGATCAACTTGATTACCTCAGAGAAATCATTATCCGACAGCAGTTTCATAGGAATTTCTTTTGGCACAGATGAAACTTGAAGGATGATATCGGTATTGTTATCACCAACTAAAACTTTTTTTATACCTGAAAGTACATATTAACAGTAGAAAGAATCAAGAAGTCAATTATTTGTGGAATACACAGGCCAAGAACCTAGGCTCCAGTTCAAGGAAATCTGAGCAAAGAGCTATGATTATATTTGATTTTTCACTTGCTTATTAATTTTTCCCAATGAAAAATGACAATAATAAAGCTGATTAATAAATGAATTAATAATTTTTATAGTTTCTTTATAATTGACAAAAGTAGAGATGTGCCACAAGCTTCACTCATGCTTAGTCAAAGCTCATTGGTATTAATACTTCAAAACTTTCAGAAGCTCAGGTCAAATTTGTTCCAAAAAGGGAATGTTGATAGTTGATGAAACTAAATAACATAAAATGCTCAAAGAAACAAAATCATAATCAAATGCTTTATTTCACACTGACTTCTGCCAAACTTGATTTAATAATTTCTTTAACAGTTTTCTTATAATGCATTTCTAATATTGGTAAATTAATACTTTTAGCATGAGCTCAGGTCAATGCGTCAACCATTCTTGTATTTTACAATTTTAACAGCAGATTTAATTTCCACATCTAATCTTCTAAATTGGATGTATTCAATAATATCCACATACACACATCAGGTCATTTATCCAGTCTTGTGACTGAAATAGTTTAAACAAACGAACAAAATAAGCAACTAGTTTTGGAATACTCATCGCTGTGGAATCCATAAGGCCAAGTTTCTTGCCTGAAGAGTCCTAATCCTCCTCTTAAATTATCTGTATTACTTAATAACGCTAACTCGCTGTTTCACTCAAGTATTCAACCTAAAATGGAACCCCTTTCCAACAATGCTATCCGAATCTTAATATCTTTATTCAAAACTCAAACTACCGCTAATTGCAAGATTTTGAATTTCAGTTATCATGGAATAATCATACAGTGCATGCACTGTACAATAATAATGCAAAGTACATCCGAAGTTTATTCAATATCAGGTTATATAGAATATACTCATCTGACCTTTGACTTGCACGAGCTGATAAGAATTTTTTTTATTGTAATCATTTGGGTCTGATTTGACTCGAACAAAGCTTCCTATCACCTTTTCTTCAAATGATTCGGGTTGCTCAAATAGATCAAATAGCAAGCTTTTCTTCAAGTATACAAGTTTCATATTGTCAGTTATAACGGATGCGAAATAACTTCGGGGGGCACCGTATTCTTTCCCATCTTTCTGGGATTTTTTTACTCCATCCTGCTTTTTCTGCCTTTTATAAGCAACTGAGATTTTGGTTTCATTGTCTTCTGAATTATTCTCAAGCTCATCTTCTTCGGTATTATCTTGGTCCTCCATAAAATGGGTGTCCAGAAGATCATATATTCTGTATTTATTTATTGACCTCCTCCTAAAAAGAGATCGCAAATTGGCATCGCATGTTATTCTTCTTTTGTTCTTCAGATCAAAAAGCTTATTTTCTTTGACATAATCATTTATAATTGAAACTACATCGTGCTGCGATAGTGTTACAGTAGTATCTTTACCAATTGAACCAAGAAACTCAATAAGAGATCTGGAACCCCAACCCAGAAACTCCATTCTATTGGAATTGGATCTCTCAGTTTTCCTTTTCTTATACTGGTTCTTGCATTTCTTCCCATAATCCATGTCATCACAATCAGAAATCTCTTCTTCATGATCTTCAGCAAATTCTTCTGAATCAGAGTCAGACTTGTAGTTCTTTTTCTTCGTCATCCGATCTTGTGATGAACGAAGATTCTGTGTCTTCAAACCTTCTTTCTCTTTAATGATCTCATAATATTCCATGAACAAACCCTCAAAAGTTTCTCGATCTTTAAAGTCTACCTTGTCCTGAAAACAACAATCATTCAGACGAGAGAACCAACTCCAGATGAAATATGGACAGAAAAATTGAAGAAAGAAAAGATAAAATGACAGAGGAAGCATAAAACAAGCATATAGGTCTCCAACATTTATTCAATGTCATCAAATAATTTGGAAAACTTCAATCTAGAATAAGAAAAGAACAAAGAAGTTTTCCCACAATTTTAAAATAGATTTACCATGTAGGGCTATCAAATGAAAGTCAGGTTCAAAATATTTCTTGCATAAACATATAAGAGTTAATTATGTGTTAGAAAGTCGCGTGGACTAGTAGATAGCACTCAAGCTGCCATATGATACTGTTAAGGCAATAACCAAATTGGACAAAATCCAATGGAGAAATAAACTAAAGCAATAAAGAATAACAGGATTTACCGAGGATAGCAAGAAATTGGTGTATGTCCCGGTAGAGATTCGCAGTGGGAGACTCTTGCACTATTTTTTTTGGTTCAACGATGACAACAAAGAATAGCCCTTACAAATAGATTCAAGATCCTCAAGAATAAATCTCTCAACGGGATATCTCTCTATTCATAATCTACACTCTGTTTCACCTTCTTATGCATGCTCAGAACAACCTTTCTAATATATAAGAGAAAAAGGAACAAGTATGGAAAGTTTAATCTGTGACAAGAGTTCAAGAGAAGCCCTAGAACTGACGATTTGTGAAGGGGGAGAGAGAGAGAGCAGTAAGATGGAATTTTAAGTCAATGGTTCGCCAGCTGTCCATAACGTGTGAAGGTCCCAAAAGTGCTGAAGGCCCAAATGCAGAACCTGAAACAACCTATCACTTAAACCTGACACTTATTGCTGTTAGTACAGGATAGTTCATTCTTAGACAGCACATCGTGCACTTATTTCCCAGGCTGATCAGGCGCTTGTGCCAAAGTAAAGGGCATATTGTTGTAACCTGAGTTAATATACTAGGATCCCACGTTTAAAAAAGCTTTCTAGACTCACACAGCCCCGTTGTGTTTCTTAGGCTCCACCAAGACAGGATAGACAGGGTTAACACCATCACTTATTACCCGAGTGCCTAAAAAAATAGTTAAAGACCAGAATTTAACTCAATATCACGATTCATAGGGTCATGTGATCGTACCCCGTCAGAATCATAATCCATGTCTTCTTCAATCAGTATCACAAGCTTTAGACAACTGTAGCAGAATCCATCTTTGCCTTTAACTTGTACAAACTCTGAAGCGCGACGGCAGTGACGGCACAATGCACTGGTGCAAGTAAAACAATGATGTTCTGAAGGTCTAATATGGCAGAGAGCGCAAGTATGCCAATCTGAAATGAATAATATACGTTCACATCCCATTATATCCACATATTCAATAAGAAAACACTTGTCTTCTATCAAATTGAAAATTTCGGTTTATTGAAAATTAAGTTATTGGATTCTACTACTTGATAAACAGTTGAACTGAGTCGTTTAATAAAATTTGTTAAAAAAATTCGAAATGGCTATAGTCAATTGTGGTAAAATTTAGCCCCTATTTGGTGATCATTTTTTGGAAAAATATTGTTTTGAATAGTGAATTTTTTGGAGAATAAGCACACAAGAAAGTATATGAGATGATATTATAGTCTAAGTATATTAAATTAAACGTGAAGATATTGAAAGTAACAAATGATGCAAACAATCATTTTTGAGAGGAAACCACTAGAAATGGATATGTCAATTGTCATGAGTTTGTTCGCATGCATGGAACTTTTCAGTAGTAGCATGTGGCAGGGAATGTTGAGGTAAGAACATAAAGGTCAGACTTCAGACTAAGAGATAGACGCAACCTAACACTGTGGATTCCATAAGCAAATAATTTTTGGTTACATATTTGCTAGCTAGTTTTTCACGCATTCTCCAAAATTAGGGAGAAGTTTGTTTTTGAACATCATGGAACTCTTAGGGTGAATGACTTAGAGTTTCCCTTTTCTTGTCACCTTGTTCTACTCCTTTTCTTTCTTTTGCTTTTCCATTATTTCCCCTATGCCTTAAAGCCAAAAAATTTATAGTTAACGAGAGGCTCACAGGGTCATGCAACATGATCTAATATGCATCCATCACCCCACCCTGCTAATAGAAAGAACCACCACAACCTTTTCATTTATCTCATGTCCATTCTTTAAGTTGGGCTATCAGTAATATGGAAATTCTAGTAGTCAAGTCTGCTTATATAAGCAAATCTAAGAATGAAGAAGATGAAATCAAATGTATCATTACTGCTAGGTTAGTCCCAGGCCTTTATATGCCATGTGAGAATAGGTAGAATTTGTGTAGACATCTGTATATAGATAGGGGGGAAAGATTCACATCACCAGCTGTCACGGGGTTGCTGGCAACTTACCACAATTCCACTGGCTTTCGCTTTCCAAAAAGGAATCGTCCTTTCCCACACAAGAAGGATGATATGATTTTAGACATTGCCTGAAAACAAGCAAAGGTTAACACACAGTATTTTTGGTAGAAATGCACAATAATCATCATCCTACTTGAGATACGTTTACCAGAAAAAGGGGACAAATCAATGGTAATTTGAGTATATTAGCACGAGGCAAACTCAAGAAAACCATCATTTCGCATTAACCCAGCAATATATGCATAGATCTAATGCACAGCCATTGTCTCAAACAACCACACTTGCAGAAACAATAGCATATATATATATATAAATACAATAACAATTGTATACATGCACACCCTATTAATAAGTACCATTAAGTCCCATTAAATTTGGAGTCCGCTCGATGAATTAGTTTTCGCCAGTGCGATTAATTCATTGCCAAAACTATAGGAAGATCTAAAGTAATTAGCACATACCATGTTGTTTTTAGTCTAGATTTCCCTCTTCTGACATGTGACAACGAAATCTTGCCACTTATGAATGAGAACCTCTCCAATCCCAACCACCTAAGTCATCATTCTCTTAATTTATCTTCAATCACCACCCCCACTCATTGGCATATATTGCCATTTATTTTCTTATTCATTTTAGTATGACTACACATCTTAGCATCTTCATTTCTTCATTCATCTTATAGGCATTTTGTCCTTTGATAACTCAATACTCAGTACCATAAAACATATGGAGATCTTAACACGCAGAGCAATTGTAGCACCACTCCCATTTCATCTAACTTGCTTTAGTCCTATCATTACATCATCTTTAACTCCTCTGTTCAACGTAATACCTTTAGATTCTAAAATAACCCTCCAAAATTCTAACCTACGATTTTAACCTTTTTTAGTCTCATCGACCAAAACTGTATCAACAGCGATTAACTACAGAAAGGGACCTTATCGTGAATATTTCATGTAAGCCCATCTATAACTAAGGCAAAAAGATGAAAATTAAGGTCAAACTAGGTGCAAGATTATAGAGATAAGGAAATTACTAGATCATCAGACATTCAACCTACTCCATCATATGTCTTAATAATATTGATAATATGTAATAGAATTTTCTTTTTTCTCTAGAACACATCATAGGATATTTCCATATTAATACAAATCATCAACAAATCTATTTTTCTTTTTTATCAATAGATTTAATAATATTGATATACCTATTAGTACACATCTTCTAGCAAAATATAATATAATATGATTTCGATGTACATTTGCAATTAACCATTTTTTTATTGAACAATCTCTTATGTTTATAAAACAGTTTGGAGCTCGAGATCCAAAAATCTACTTCAATTTTTTTCTTTATGCATGCAAACAATGCAGGTAATATTTCATTTTATGCCTTATGCAGTATTAACTTGTGGAATCGAAGGTTTGCAGTTTCAAAACCCAAAATAGTTGTTACTGAAAGGATATTTATATTCCATATAAGTTCTACTTAATTCCCAAAAAATTTAGAATTTGGTCATTTAGATTCTAAATTACTACAAAATTATAGCTTCAAAATTTGCATTTTTTCTAAAGCTGATTCTATTAAATTTGGTCAGACTTTCTGATATGAGTTGCACGGAAAAATGGCTTCAGTGCTGCTCATCAATCCACAAAAAAAAAAAATGTATGACTGCTACTAACACTTCACCATGGAACAGGTTACGATTTAGTTATAGCTTCGAAAAAGAGTAGATACTGCCACGTGTCCCAATATTGATCACTCCCTCAACATAGGAAGTCATAATAGAATGAATCCACCATATCTTATTCCACTACGATGGTCAACCAAAACAAAGAGGAAATACATGAGTAACAATAAAATTATCAAAATAATCCAACTACATACATAAATGTGAGGCACTTTATTCAAATGGACACCATAGAGAGACATAAACTCACTTTAAAGACAGAGATCTGAAGGGAAATTTTGCACCAAAAAAATCTCTTTTTCATGAGACCATCAAATACATCTTTTAATACTACAAGTTGAAGTTCTGTCAAATTCTTCCTACAACAATGGAAGCGAACCGAGTGATAAACAAAACTTAAACTTGCCTTATATACATAGAATGTATATGCATGTGCACATCCAATCATTACGTGAGTATATGCACGTGTATATCACATTTTGGACTTGCCATGTGAGCAAAGTCATGATTGGCCAAAATAAAGATTATTTTTAGGGCCAAACTTAGCATAATTGAACTCATGGCCTCATTCATTCATTAAATAATATTAACATAGGGCAATTTCACACCAATCCAAGTAAAGTTATTAATTGTTTTTCTGTATTATCACTATAATTTTTTCACAGGAAAACCTAGTAATGAAATTCAATAATACAGCAAATATTTAATTAATGAGATTATTCATGGAAAATAATTCTGGCAGAAGCTCTCTAGAGCTCTTATCCATATAAAGCAAGTTGAAAAAATTATTTAAGAAGGATCAAGTTCATGACAAAAATGAAAAAGAGCCTTATTTATAAATCATGTAAATTGGCCTTCTTTGTTAGAATCCCAAAACTATTCAGTGCTCTTCGTCCACTCATGCAACTTCCACTATCTCCCAAATACATGCATGTTTGACATGGCTTTTGAAAGTCAAAAAGTGATTTTTGAGACGAAGTACCTGCTTTAGACCTATTTTGATTTGATAATTTTTGAAAAAATAAAATAAAAAATTTGAAAGTGCTTTATCTTACTAGAATAGCTAATAGAGGAAGCTGGTCCAAGGTGACTTCCATATGAAGCTCTTCTACAAAATGCACTATCCCAAACAGCCTATAATATCTTAAGATTTTGTATTCTACAATAGCACAAAGTTCTGATTATAAAGGAAGAATCTAATGCTTAACTGCTCAAAGTATTTTCCTATCTTCGGCTTCAGTTCCATCAATTAATGACTCCTTCAAGCATAGCAACCCTTTATTGATCATCTCTTCCGCGGTTTGTTCCAACCCTGGCCTCGTCGCTCACCACCACTGCCATCATACATGCACAAACAACGAATTTCCTAAAATTTGTCTGAGTCTCGCATTCCACCAAATACACCAATAAGCAATAATTAGGAAAATAATATAAATTAATTCGATCTCCTTCACCTTTCTCTTCAACAAATTTCCATCAAAGCCAAGAAAAACTCATCTTGTCGATTTTAATTCATCAAAAGTTGTTCGCAAAGAAAATGAGTTTCAAGAAAGATTAGGGAGCGGGAGTAAGAAACGTGCATAGGGGCAGCGAGGCTGCAAGAGGTGGCACTAAGGGCAGGTGGGGTGAAGTGGCAGTGGGGCTGGGGACACAGGGTGGAGGTGTGGGGGGAAAGAAAAAAGGTAAAAATGGTGGAGNAAAATGGTGGAGAAGGGCATTTTAATAAAAAGTAAATTAGAGAATTAAGCTAGAAAGAAACCTTTGGAAAGAAGATTTTTGAAGTTGTTGTCTGGGAAGGACCAAGTTGAGACAGAAAATGAAATAAGGCCCAAGTCTCTTTTTCGTCAAAATCCCAATATATCAGCACTTTCTTCTTCTTCTTCTTCTTCTCATCCAGAACTATCCTATCCCAAGCCTCCCTATTACCACAACTCCCTCCATTTTCCCTCTACTACTTCCTCCCCCCATCCCCACACACTAAATTTTCTCCCTCCGTGCCCATTCCCGATTTACATTTAATCAGAACATCCCATAGAGCTTCAATGGTCCTAAGCAGATACTTGGGACAAGGTCCCTAGCAAGAAGGGAAAGGGGAAGGGAGCCGTAATGCCGTTACTAAAGGCTAAATTGATTAGTGCAAAAAGGCTTTTCAAAAATTCTATTTGCAGATTCTTTTTCGTTTTTGATCATGAAAAATTGACCCTTTAAAAAAATCAGCCTATAAAGCTCAATCCACCAAGCTTTCAGACAGATAATTTGACCCCCTCTGTCACCATTTACAGTCAAAGTCAAGAAAGACTAGATAACTACGGGATACCCTGAAAAGAACCCTATTCGGAAGGACCACAATCATCAGAATCTCTAAATTAATAAACTAGAATAAAAATGAAATTCTAATGCATCCAAGAAATAAGCATAGAAAATTATAAAAGACCGAAATGTCGTTCATCCAAATCATATCATCACCCAACAAAAGAAACATGTGTCTCGAAAATGGGAAAATCTGTCCAAACAGAAAAATGAAGGAAAAGATCCCAGCTCTTAGCAGAGAAACTCACTTGTAGTCGCATACACGGAGCGTTCCTCCATCTTTGCATGCGAAACACCAGTCTTCAGCTGTTTCTTCCTTGTTTATGATCTTTTTGTTAACTTTCTTTTTCATTGCTGAAAATCAAATGCAAGACTACACCAATTTACAACTTTCCAGCGTCTGTAAAGAACCCTGCAAATTTTCCTTTTCTTCAGTAAAATCCTTGATTTTCTTTAAAAAGTAATAGCAGACAAATAAATATATGCATCGACAAAATAAAAATAAAAAAACACTACACAAAATTTAAAAATGGGCGTTGAATTGAGATTTTTTTTTCCTCCACAGAAATGATCCTTTACAGAAAACACGAAAAAAAAGACACTTAATCTTCTCTCAAGAATCAACAACAGATTGAATTACAACGTCAACAATCTTGTTCATGCATGTTTGCCTGTGTGTGCTAGATAGATAGAGAAACCTGAATGTGGGTTTAGCAAATCACAATGAGGGAATGCACACTGTTCTACTGTGGCCGGAATTCTGCCTTTACAGAAGCATAAAGCCCTGAAAAAAGTTTTTGTTGTGGTTCCCTATGCTAATGCCCTGTTTGGCGCATGAATGTTCCTGATTATCTGAATTGATTAGTCAAGAAATTAATTATTGTATTGATTAAGGTAATATTAATTACATAGACCAACTTTTACCAACCATCAGTTGTAATTAAAGGGTCTGATAGCGTGTACAACTTTGATCTTAATTTAAATAATTTACTGCCACCTCCGTTCCGTCCCATTTAGATGGATTTATTTTTCTTATTTTTTTGTCTTAATTATATAGTCTTATTTTTAAAAAAATATTTTATTTTATTCGTTTACTAATATACATTTATTTCTTTACTACTTTCAATAATAATTTACTACTGATTATTGATAATTAAATTAGGGTAAATTAGAAAAGTTTTTGGCAAAAAATTATTTTTCCAATAACATTAAATAAAATTTCTTATTCCGTGTGAAAAATAAAACAAGCATATATAAATGGGACGGAGGAAGTATTCTAATTTTGAATATTTGAAATTGTTCATCAAAATTGAATATTGATACTAAAAAAATAATGATGACTAAGGCATGTTTATTTTGAAATTGGATTTTGTGAAAAGTATTTTTTTTAGAAAATTTACGATTAAAAAGTAAGGAAAATATAGGAATTCATGTGCAAATTATTTTATTAAGTAAATATATAATTGAAAAAAATTTGAGAAAAAAATGAATTTTAAAGAATTTGTACCAAATAAAGGTTAAAAAATATATATTCTTGTACATATTAAGAAATTATATATACACATATTTGAGTCACGTTCTTTAAAATTCATTTTTTAAGACTCATTTTTAATCACATATCTTCTAATAAAATAATTTTGTACATAAATTTAAAATTTTATGTACTTTTTAATCTCACATTCTTACAAAAAAAAAAAAAATCATTTTTTTCATATAATCTATTTTCAAAAAGGGCTAAAATAAAGGCATTCTTTAGCCACGTGTGAAAGTTCAATTTACTATAAAAGATGAATATTAGTGACCATGGTGAAGTTAGGACTCAAGTCAATGGGAACAAAATTTAACTACAAGAAATAAATAAATAAAAATTGAATGCAAAATATAATGATATTAAGAATTTTATAACTTTTTGCCATTGTTATTTATGAGTTTTACTTTGAAAACACGACAACCTCAAGCAACTGGAAAATCATAATGATATTAATAATTTTCTATAGTTTTATCGTTAGAGTTCTTAGTCTAGAATTCGTTAGAAGTTTGTTAAACACGTTGATTAGTTATTCTGTATTAATCATAATTTGTTTAGAAACGTGTTAAATAGATTGAGCCGGTTATTCATAATCGCTCTATAGTTTGTTTACAAACTAATAACCAATCGTTATTTTTAAATATACTGCGTCCATAAGCACAATTAAATCCATAAACATTGACTTAAATAAGGCAAGAATACGTGACACTCCATAAACTTATAGTTGTCTTAAATAAATTGAATTAACTAAAGGCAATTTATGGTAAGTGAACATATATGTCGACAGAGGCAAGGAGAGTAAAAAACAACATTAATAAGTTATATTCTCAAAATTCATATTTAAAGAGGACATATCGTGTATATGCTAAGATGTGTAGTGAAAGTGAGAGAACATTATCAACAGTATATTATGTCCTAAAAATGCTCTATGAAGTATGAAGTAATAAAGTTGATTATAATTGTTTTTAGCTTATATAAGTTAATTATACATATTTAGCTTATATAAGTCAATTATAATTAAAATTTAACTTATTTAAGTCAATTATAATAGTTCTTTTTAGCTTATTTAAGTCAATTAGTGCTGTTTTTAGCTTATGTAAATCAATCGCACACCATTACGTATGTAAATCAATTATAATGTTTTTAAATGATATAACCAGCCAAAGTCTTGACAAACTATGTCTGCATGTTTTAAGATACCATAGTCTTTGCGACAAACTTTGGTTGATTACTCCGTACATGACTCAGTTTGTTAAATAGGCTATGCTCAGTTATACCATCAAAAAAGTGATCTATGATGTTCTTTAGATTGTTATCCCCAGAAAGTGTGACATGGTCCAATGTTCGAACACGTCTTTTAAATACCACCATGTGGCTCATTTCAACAGTAAAACTACCCCATACGTTCATTAAATTCCTCCACAGTATACACTTGTGTCGCCTTCTTAACAATCTCAACAGATAACATCGTGCCCGAATTACTTCTCATGATAACATGCGTCCAATATAGAATAATCATCCTCTAAAGAACCTACTAAATCCTCTAAAGCACATTCCTTAGCCATTCACACCTTTTGATAGCTCATATTTATCTTGAACTCCCAATATGTCATTAATGACATCTACAAGGCTGTATACTATATTTAGGTTTTGAACACGTCTTCCAATAACCCATGTCTTTGCTTGTTTGTGATTATTGCGACGAATACCCAAAGGAAAAGACCGTTCGCATGCATAACGACGAACTTGAAAACAATCTCATTGACTGTACTTCGTTCCTGCAAACTCCATTTGCGTTTGTCATCTATGCAAACAATTGTATAGGTAGTCATATTTGATCTATTTACTCTGAATTTGAAGTTGTACTTCGATGCAAAGAAATGCACTTCTTGCAGATCTTTTTTGTTGTCAAACACTTGATCAAATCATCCTCCTTAATAATCACATGTTATGTGCAAGAATACCTTGAACTTGGTTTGGCCTCAAAGTTCGCCATGCGTAGATAATGTGACAAGGTCATCATTTGTAAAAGGAATTTCTACCTAAATATCTCGAACCATTCGGGTTCGTATGTAGAGAAAGCAATAATGTTACCATTTTTGCGAGAATGTCTACATTGTTGTCTCGAGCTATTTCCAAATCATCCCAACAATCATCCATATTGTGGTCCACTTCATTTTCATTTTTGCAATTACTTCTTTGCATCTCACAATCTACTTAATTTTGGGCATCAAGTGCTTCATGTTCATGCCCATGGGATCCTTGCTATCAAAGATTACACAAAGGGTATAATTACCTTTGTTGTTGATCTCTAGAAGCCACTGCACTTGCCTATTTGAAGTAATACTGACGGGTGGAACTAAAATCTATGTATAGTCCGGGAAAAAAAATCCCAACTCCATCTTGTGTTAAGAGTAATCAACACAAAGGAGATCTTGTACATCATGATACAATTTTGTATATGAAATATTTTGAGATACAAAAAATCATTTCCACAACTTTTTCATTATTGTCACTCCATTTTCCTAGATCATTACTTACAAACTCATTAAAGTAATCATCAACAATCAATATCGGTGTTATAAAACCCGAACCCGACCGTCCGGTTCCGTCCGGAAACATGTTTCATCCATCTCGTTATGTTGGTAAATCAAATTTCCTCTTCAAGTATTGTTTTTTATGTTGGGGATGCAAGATTTCTATCAATCTGAGTCATCTGCCCTATTTTCTCTTCAAAGTGTTAGTCTTGTGTTTTGTCACTTCTTTAAGTATTTGTTACTTTTTTAAAATTTCTATCACTTTCAACTTATAGATTATTGTGTTCTTAAAATGAAGCTATGTTATATGTTTAATTAATAAAATAAAGCATAATCACAAAAAGACAATATGTAGAAGAAAATTAACTTATCTTTTGGATCTATTTAAGTGTTTGATTTGTGTTTGTCGCTTTTTTTAATTTATGTCCTTTTTTTTTTAAATTTGTCATTTTTTGAATTTATGTCATTTTAAAAAAATTTTGTCACTTTTTTTTAGAGGTAAGTGAATGACGAGACAATAATGGCGGAGGTGATTACCACGATCACTATACTAACTGACGAAGGATTAGAAGAATCGGATGATAGTGATCACGTTGATAATGATGGTGAGGCGTTTGTACGGTAGCTGTTGGGTAAAGTTTTGTTATCGGTGGCATGGCGAAGCCGTCGTCAACATTGTGAGCAATGACAGTGGAGTTGGTGGTGTATATAAACTAGACATTTTGTAATGACATCGAGGACTATGTGGATAGATATAGAAAAAGATAGGGGGGTAGCTTGTTCCGGCAATGGAGATTGAAAAAAATATAACTTGTTCTCCTATTGGGATCTTCGTTAAGTGGAGGTCAACGAATTGGCTAAGTTGGTAGATGATGGTGGTAATGAATTGATTTAAATATGCTTGGTGGTGAACTGAGAATGGGAGGAACGATAGTTGTATCATTTTTTTTATTTTTTTTACATTTTGAACTGATTCCAATGTTTTAATTGGTGTTTTATCACTTTTTTAAGTATTTGTCAATTTTTTTGAATTTGCTTTTTTTTTTCTTATTGTTTGTCACATTTTTTATCATTTTCTTGAAATTTCTATCACGTTTTTTAGTGACAAACGTTACTTTTTAATAAAAGTGACATATATTTAATAAAAAAGTGACACTTAACTTCAAAAAGTGTCATTGTGTTAATTTCTTCATAAAAACGTGACGTTGTGTCACACTTAATTTTACGCAGTATTTTTTACTTCCAAAATACTTTTTATATGATTTTTCAAAAGACACCTAATTTTAGAGGTATTTTTGTAAGTTGCCCAAAATTATTCTACTGGCATAAGTCATGAAACGAGGCCCACTTAACGAATTTGCTACCTTTGGGGCCAATTGACCAGAGCCACGGGCCAATTCACAACCTCTGATATTTTATCTTCAAACAATCACTTATAAAAGGGAATAATACATTTATCAGACATTTACTTTACACAATTTCAAAAATACAAAATCA
>CAIGRN010040872.1:0-11665 GCA_903798345.1 Fraxinus anomala
ATTAAGGCAATAAGAAGTGATAGATGGGTGAATGTGATTCTTTGTTTGAACAATTATGTTGGGTACATGAACTTATTCATCAAACTATCGTGCCTTAATCTTCTCAATCTAATGGTATTGTTGAACGCAATAATCATACATTGCAGGAGATGATGAATGCTATGTTGATAAATTTTGGATTACCGCAGAACTTGTGGGGGGGAAGATTTACTTTCTAGCAATTATATTTTCAACGAATTACCACATCAAAAAATGTATAAGATGCTTTATGAATTATGGAAATGTTACAAACCTAACTATAAATACGTAAAGGTATATGGATGTTTGGCTAAGGTAGGGGTTCTTAAACCTAAAAAAGTTAAGATAAGACCTAAAACCATTGATTGTGTATTCATTGGTTATGCCTACCATAGTGGTTGTACATAAGTCTAAAATACTCGATGTGCATGTTAATAAGATTATTTAATTGAGGGATGCTACATTTTTCAAAAATGTTTTTCTTTATAACATGCAAAATGAATCAAATTCACTGAAGAGGCCTCGTGAAGAAAAACCTAGACGTAGTAAGAAGGCTAGGACGACAACCTCATTTGGGCTTGATTTTTTAACATATTTGTTAGAAAATGAATCTCAAAGTTATAAAAAGGCTATGCCATCTATCGAAGTTTTATTTTGGAAAAAAGCTGTTCATAGTGAAATTAAATCTATACTACAAAATCATACATAGGAATTAGTAGACATTCCTCCTAGCAATAAATCATTAGAGTGTAAATGAATTTTCAAAAAAAATAAAAAATGAAAGTGGATGGATGTGACAAATATAAAGCTAGACTTGTCGCTAAAGGCTACAAGCAAAAAGAAGGTATTGATTATTCCGATACATATTCACCTGTAACAAGAGTTATTTTCATACATATGCTGATTGCGATAGCAGCATTGAATGGTTTGGATATATATCAAATGGATGTTAAAATTGTTTTTTTAAATGATGAATTAGATGAAGAAATTTATATGGAACTAATTGAAGGATTTGTGGCCTTAGAACAAGAAAAGAAAGTGTGTCGACTTGTTAAATCATTTTATGGATTAAAGCATGCTCCTACAAAATGGCATGAAAATTTTGACACGATAATGATGTCAAATGGTTTCAAAATTAACGAGCATGAAAAATGGCTATATGTCAAGAGCTCTCAAAATTGATATGTCATGGTATGTTTATACGTAAATGACATGATGATTATATGTAACAATAATACCATAATTCAAATTACTAAAGGGTTGTTACAAAGTAAGTTTAAAATGAAGAACTTGGGGGTCGCCGATGTTATATTAGGAATTAAAATTTTTAGAACATCCGATGTCTCATATTATCTCAATCACACTACATTGAGAAAATTCTTGATAAGTTCAAGAAATATTATATCATTCCTATGAAAACGCCAATGGATGCCTGTATGCATCTCGTTTCTAACACTAGTGATAGTAATTCTCAATTGGAATATTCTCATATTATTGGCAGATTAATACATATCATGAATTGCACTCGAACTGATATTGACTATTCTATTAGTAAGCTAAGGCAATATACGAGTAGTCCAAACACTGAGCACTAGAGGGCAATTTTTAGAGTTTTAGGGTATTTTAAACATAACAAAAACTTTGGATTTCACTATTCGAGATATCTAGCAATACTTGAAGGATATTGCAATGCAAATTAGATATCAGATACTAAAAGATCCATGTCGACAAGTGGATATGTCTTTACACTAGGAGGTGTTGCAATATCAAGGAAATCTTCAAAATAGACATGTATAGCTAAATCAACGATGGAATCTGAATTCATTACGTTAGATAAAGTGGGGGGAAAAGTAGAATGGATATGAAACTTTCTAGAAGATATTCCATGTTGGATAAAGCTTGTACTTGATATATGTATCCATTGTGATAGTCGACAATTGAAAGGGCACAAAATGATATGTATAACGGTAAATCTTAACATATACGACGTTGACACAATATTTTTAGACAATTGCTCTCTACTAGTATTATCTCTATAGAATAGTGAAATCGAAAGAGAATATTGCGAATTTGCTAACTAAAGGTTTGACGAGAGAGTAAGTTAGAAGTGCATTGAAAGGGATAGGATTAAAACTGATAAAATAATCAAGAGTTTCCATGGTGGAAACCCAACCTAGTTTACTGGAGATTCCAAAATCTAGGTTTAATCGGACAACTGATTTGTGAAAAACTCAGTAAGCACTGGGAGATTTCTTACTCCTATGTATTCTTATGATGAGCCAATGCCTAACTGTTGTGAAATAGGTTAAGTTACACTTTTAATGATTTCTACATTTTGATTCGCTCAAGTGGAGTATAGTAGCATACTCTGTATGGAGATCGCATATGTGGGTGAGAAGGGGTCGCTTATAAGAGAGTTATGTGAAGATAAATTCTCTAAAAAACACTATGAACCAGGAAGTGTCCAAGGCCAAAATGGATACAAATGTGAGAATCAATTGTGTTCGAATGGAATTGTGTGACTTCTATTGTCTAGATTTACATTAACGGCTTACTATTCAAAACTTCTTGCTATTGATTGGCCAAGTAAATTCGATAGGTTTTACTTGGAAAAGTTTAAAGTCTTTGGCTACTTATCCCGATGCAATTTTCTTCATTTATACTTTGAAAAATATATCAGATGTTGTTAATTGGAAAATGACGACATATTTTATTCATGTGGGGGATTGTTAGAAATGGTTTATTAATTAGTGAAATGGGTCAACTTTGAACCCCAATTTTAGTGGGACCCGTACTTCTATTTTAACATGACCAAGTATAATCATATTTTACTCCACGAGGTGATTAACCACATATTTATTTATCGAAAATCATTTAGAATTGAATGAAATATTTGTTATCAAAGTTGCCCACTTGAAACTATGAACTAATGAAGAATTTGATTTATCAAAAATTGTCAAACACTTATCTCACATAGGAAAGTTAGGAAATTTTGGTGTGGTTTATATAGTGGAAGTTTAGAAATTAGGTTTGGCCTTCAAGGAGTATCAATAATCTTTGGAAGGTGGGAGACATATATCCTATTGGGTTTGATCCTAAGCTCACACGTACGCACCGCTGTTGTCATCTGTCCGACTGGCTCGGCTCGACACGGTACAACACGAGCATGTGCTTTTGTCCGAGTTCGGTCCGATTTGTGTTCGGGTACGGGTGGATCCTTATACTATATTATCTTTTTAGACAAAATTTCTTTAAAATTTTTGGGTCAAATTGTAATTAATCAAATTCTTGAATACTTAATGAAACTAATTTTTATTAGTTTACTTTCTGGTAATTTTTTGGTCTGCGTCGTCTGTTAACCAACGAAACAGACGCATGTTAACAGATGCAGTGTTTCATAGTATTTTCGAGTTTGGAGGGTTGTCTCAATAATTCTATCAGTGTTTATATATTCAGATTGTTCAAAGGAGAAATTTATACTCCAAAAACTAACACATATTTCTATGTATACCTGATATCAATCTGCTTCGTGGGTGTCACCTTTGTTTTTCTTTTCATCAATTACTTGTTGAGTGAATTGTCCTCGAACAAGTGGCCTTTGTTCTGCCAGTCTCTTCCTCGTTTGGTGCTGAACTTGGACAAGACTGCAAGACTCCCATTTTCAGAACGACCTATCATGAATTACCTCTCTCTCGTAGCAGCTATCTTTTCTTTTCTTGCGGAATTTACTCAAAGCAGCCTCACTTTGTGCCAATCGGTTTCGATCATGTGTCCATTTTCAATCTCATCACCATGTCCACATTTTACAACTGCTCTATTTTCAGTCACCAAGTTTGTGCCTTTAGTGCTGATTCCATTGTTACTTCCATAGTTGGCAGTATTTCCTTCCATCTCTGGTCCTAACGTATTAGGTGATCCACAATGTGCAGCTACTGCACTTAAGTTTCTATCACTTTCATTTGAATAAAATGTCTTATGAACTATGTTTAATCTTTCAATTGTGTACTTGTATCTGAAGACAATATACCGCATTTATCTTATAGCTAAAAAATTTCCTATGTTGAACTTCCATTTAAAGCATTATTTTAAATGCAAAAAGAAAACATCACATAAACTATTCAAAACAAATATATAGCATCAAGTTATGAATCAAATGGGTTTAAACCCCAAAATTAAAGCACGTGTAATGAAATATTAACTTCCTTGGGTGGACGCCATACTCGACACATGTATGAAAAAGGAAGTCAAGCTGCATATTAAAATGATGTCACTATAAAATAAAGAAAGGACAAGCTATGCAAGAGTCACTTTGCAGGAGCTAAGCTATAATACCACTTCCACTTAGGCTTCGCCCAGAAAAGGAACTAAATTAGGAATTTGATCTCTCCTAATCTCTCTCTCTCTCTCTCTCAAATTCTATGATTTAACTCTTTTTTGTAACTTAGTCTTTATTTTATCCACATTATTTTCAAAATAAATTTTTTTTTCAACTACACATTTTTTAATAAATTAGTATTACACGTAAACTCAAAACTCTTATTTATTTTTTAATCATGTATTCTCTATCAATCTACTATTTTAAAAATGTATTTTTTTAAAAAAAAATGAGATTCAAACGTGCTGTTAAAAAACAAGGTTTATTCATAGGGATTGAAGAATTTTGAGAGTTGCGCTGGGCAAACGAGTCAAAACAAAAAAAGTACAAAAAAACAACAAAAATATGGCCAGCTGGTCAGACCGCATCCCAACCGTACACGGTGGATCCACATGATTTTATTATCAAACTTGTTCTACTTCATCCCCAACTCCAGCTTTTTATGTGCAGGTTAGTCATTTTCTCAAGTTTTTATCCAGTTTTGATCCTTCCATCCAAATTTTCAATTTTGATGCCATAACTTTCAAAATCTTCTAGATAGGTCCCTAAACTTTATAATTATTCGACATTGGTTTGTCTTAAGTTCTAAAAGCATACATTTAGTCCCTAAACTTTTCAAAAGTTGAATTTCACCTCGAAACTTGTTATTTCCTTACGATAGCTCTGTTGTTTTACTACTCACTCTTGTTCCATCCGATTAATCTTTAATTTCTCCGAATTGACTCCAAATTTGTTTAAAATCGCTCATTTTCATGCTAATTGCATTCAAGTCCGAGTTTTACCTACAATTAAAATAATTATACTAAATTAGGTAGAAACTCACTCAATCGGCCATAATTTATAATGTTTAAAATTGAGCAAATTTATTAGCAATCCTCAAGGGAACATCCCTTCAAATGTCGATGCATGCATAAGCATTTAATGCGTACAACCCTTTTATTGTTGATGCGTGCACCTGAATTTAGGGATAGCAAAAAAGCTCGCCGGCTCGGGCTCGGGCTCGGTGCTCGACTCGGGCCGAGCCTCATTTTTTTTGGCCGGGCTTTGCTCGGCTCGATTCGGGCCCAAAAAAACTCGGGCCAAAAAAGCTCGAGCGGAGCCCGAACTTTTTTTTTTTGGCTCGGCTGGTTGTTATTTTGGTTTACATTGTTTATTCAATTATCCATCCACTTTTACAATATCTGCCAATATCAATTCAATTCCTGTAATTAATGGAACCAAATTTTAAAGACGGGAAAGAGAATATTCATATCTTTCTTGATTACATGGATCTAAATTTTACGTTAAAAACTGAACAACCCACTGCTCTTACAGATAAGCATGTCGTTGATGAAAAAAGGGACTCAGATAAGTGGGATCCGTTCAAACCGTATGAGTCTTATGATCATGAAACGTGAAATTTCAATAATATTCAGAGGAGTTGTGTCTGATAAGGTAACTATTGTCAAGGAATTTCTTGAAGAAATTGAAAAACGTTTCTTGAAAAACGATAAGGCCGAAACTAGTACGCTTTTAGCGAACTTGGTTTCACTAAAGTGTAAAGATAAATGAAACATACGGGAGTACATTATGGAGATGTCTCATCTTGCTTCAAAACTAAATGCATTAAAGCTTGAGTTGTCTGATGGCTTGTTCATGCATTTAGTTTTGATTTCTCTTCCTTTACAACTTAGTCAATTTAAGGTCATTTACAACTGTCAAAGGGGGAAAGTAGATTCCTAATGAGCTGATTTCTTATTGTGTACAAGAAAAAGAAAGACTAAAGCAAGAGAGAGTTGAAAGTATTCACTTGACAAATACCTCTAAGGACAAGTTCAAGAAAAGAAAGAATAATGAAGCTGCATCGGTTCAGCTCAAAATAAACAACAAAAGTCTAAAAATGATTAATTATCTAGTTGTTACTTTTGTGAAATTTCTAGACACATCAAGAAGGTCTGCACGAAATATCACAATTGACGTGTAAAGAAAATTACACTTCTCACTTTGGTTTGTTGTTTGATTAATATAGTTTCAGTACCTAGACACATTTGGTGGATAAATTTCAATTCCATTACTCACATAAGTGAGTTTATGCAGGGTTGTCTGAATAGTCGGAAGCCAATTGATAATGAAAGTTTCATCTATAGGAAGATGGAAAATCAGTTAAAGTTGAAACTATAGACTTTTAAGTTATCATTAAAAACTTATTATTATTTGAATTTGAAAAAAATTTGCTATACCATCTTTTAGACGAAATTTGGATTGGACAAATTCGGTTACTCTTATTTATTTGAAAATAGTTAGTTTTGTCTCTTTGTTAATTCAAATATTGTGGGAACCAATTCTTTATCTAGTTATGATAACCTATATTTGCTTAATACGGTTGCTTCTTATAAAGAAATCTTGCTTGTGAATTCAAATGGTATTAAACATAAATTAACCAATGAGAATTATGTTTCGTTATGGTACAAGCAATTAGGTTACATCTTTCAAAAGAGAAATGAAAAGCTTGTGTCAAAAAGAATTCTCGATCCCCTTGAATTTTCAACTTAAGTATTTGTATTAATTGCAATAAGGGAAAACAAACAAAATATAAAGATATTAGGTGCCAATAGGACTTCAGACGTTTTAGAATTAGTTCATACGGATTTCAGTGGGTCAATCCCTTCGGCTTCTAGGAATGGTCAACGGTCATTTATTTGTTCATAGATGATTTTTCTCATTATGGCTACTTGTATCTCATTCGTGAGAAATCCCAATCACTGGACATGTTCAAAGCTTACAAGGTTGGGGTTGAAAATCGAATTAACAAAAGAATAAAATACGTCAAATCTGATCGTGGTGGTGAATACTGTGGCAGATATGATGGATCAAGAAAACAACATCCAAGACATTTTGCTAAATTTTTGGAGGAATATGGAATAGTCCACAGTACACCATGTCAGGGTCCCCTAACATGAATGGTGTTATTGAGAAGTGAAACAAAACACTTAAGGACATGGTAAAGAGTATGATTAGTAATTCACCTTATCAAAATCTCTCTAAAAAGAAGCACTAAAAACTGCATTTTAAATTCTCAATAAAGTTTCAAATAAAACAACTATCAAAACCGTTTATGAGTTTTGGACAGGCAAAAAGCCTAGTTGAAGTACTTGCATATTTAGGGTTGTCCAGTTAACACAAGGCCTTATAGGCGAAATAAAAGGAAACAGAAACGTCAGTTACTATTTTATCGGATATTCTGAGAGGTCAAAGTGTTACAATGTTTTATTTAAGATCCCACTATTAGGTCAATTTTTGAAATGGAAAATGTCTAATTCTTTAAGAATGTAGAGTTTCCGCCAGGGGGGTTATAAGGTTTTAAGGCTAAGGATTTTCTCTTTGAGGAAGAATATGTTGCAATTGACAATAACCAGAATTAGAGATAAATTCTTGCTCTAAATCTTGTTAAAAAAGCAATTTTAGTTTAAGATAATATTACAAAAGCCCTAGACACAATCAAATTATTGTTTTAGAAATAATAAACCCAACAATCTCAAAAACAAATACTATTAAGAAAATTCACTATAGAAAGGAGAAAGGCAATTCAGGATGATTTTATAGTCTTTCGCCAAGAAAATAAGGATAATATTGGATTGGTGGAAGAAGATTCAATCAACTTTCAATAAGCAATGCAGAGAAATCATTCTCAAAAGTGGATTAATGGTATGAATGAATAGATAAAGTTCATGAAAGATAATGACATTTGTGAACTCATCACATTCCTGAAGGTGAGAAACTTATTGGTTGTAAATTGATCTTTAAAAATAAGAGGGATTCGCGTGATGTAAAGAGATATAAGGTTTATCTTGTTGCAAATAGCTTTATTCAAAAGGAATACATTGACTTTAAAGAGACATTCTCTCGGGTTTCTACAAGACTCTTTTATGACTATTATGGTACTTGTGACACATTTTGATCTTGAATTACATCAAATGATTTACAAATTAAAGAACTCTATCTACAGGCTTAAGTAGGCTTTCAGTCAATATTATCACAAATTTTATTAAATAATTATCTCGTTTGATTTTGAGATAAATGTCGTTGACGATTGTGTATATCATAGTGGGAGTATGCATATATTTTTGGTATTGTATGTAATGGCATACTGCTTGCCTACAATGATATAAGTTTATTACACGTAACCAAAAGATTTCTGTCCTGAAATTTGAAATAAAGATGCCTTTTTTGTGTTAGGGATATAGTACACCGAGATCGTTCTCGAACTATTTTTGAATTATCACAAAAGAGTTAATCAATAAAATTCTTAAGAAATTTGGGACGTAGGAATCTAAACGAGGTGATACCCCTATTTCTAAGGGAAACAAGTTTAATCTCAATCAATACTCTAAGGATAAATTAAAATATATATATATATATATACAGAAAATTTCATGTGCTTCTAAAGTTGGGAGTTTAATGGTTAGATTTGCACACATTTGGATATAGCATTCATTTTGGAATGTTGGGTAGATACTTGAGTAAATCAGGATGCATATTTGGAAAGCAGCCAAGCGGGTGATCAATATCTATAGAAAATTAAGAATTACATGATCACATACATGAAATCATATCTATTGGAGATAATTGGATATTCTAATTCTGATCATGGAATATGACTACGAAATTTTATCACTAGATTGCACATTTTAGATGGAATTGAAAGACCACTTAAATTATTATGTGACAATAGCAGTCATGTATTCCAATAGAAGCTCGATGATGTCAAAGTTTATAGATATTAAGTTCCTAATTGTTAAGAAAAAATTCAAAGTGGTCAAGTTTCTATAAAACATATTAGAACAAACTCCATGATTGTTGATCAGCGTACTAAAGGACTCCAACCGATGGTCTTTCATGGGTATACTGCTCATATGGTTGTTGCATCTTTTGATGATATGGTAGTTTAGTAGGAGTTTATATTTGAATGTAGTTAGATTTAGACACATTTTATACTTTTAAGAATAAAGTATTCGGTTCAGTTTCAATCTAATTACAGTTTGTGCTTTNTCATATGGTTGTTGCATCTTTTGATGATATGGTAGTTTAGTAGGAGTTTATATTTGAATGTAGTTAGATTTAGACACATTTTATACTTTTAAGAATAAAGTATTCGGTTCAGTTTCAATCTAATTACAGTTTGTGCTTTGATCTCATTAAAGAATAATGTATGACCAGTTGAAAATATGCATGTTTCATTACATATAATTTCCATGTTACACATCTATACTTGATCTATGTCATTTGATTGTATTGATATAAGTGATCATTGATGTGTTTAATTATGATACTTGTAACGAAAATCGCTTTAATCATATATTGATATGATCAATAGACGAGATTGTTTAGCGATACTTTTGGTTATGATAGCAAAAGTTTTGACGTTATAAGGTTATACACATTTATAAGGTAACATTTGTGACTCAAGTGGGAGATTGTTGAGTTTTAGTTTGTCATGTAGGCATACGTATGTAATTAAGTGTGTATTAAAGGCTATTTTAAGGTTAAATTCAATTAAAGTGATCTAATAAAGAATTAAAGTTATGAACTTTTGGCATCTAAATAGAGTATGGTCCTAATTATTTGTAGAGACCAATTCCTTTAAGGTTGTATTTCATGATGAGACGATATATATAGTTATGGTCCACAATTCATGCGCGATTCTCATTCTAGATGTTATCTCATCAACACAACAATATTAAGAAAAAATATATTGAAAAGGAAGATCTAAAAATACACAATCAAGAAAAAGATATCAAGATCAAAAAGCAGTAATCAAGAACACGCCATTAAAGATCCAAGATCAAGATCCAGTAATAAAGAATCAATCACAATCAGTATTCTAAAAGGTGTAATGCATGGCGATGTGTAGAGGCCAAGCAATGGGCTAGGCGAGCTTAGGTGAGGCATATGGGTAAAAATGTGTTTTCTTATTTTAATTTTTAACAAATCAAAAAATCATTTAATAGTTAAAAATAATACCTATCAAACATCTAAAATAAATTTATAGAAATTTTATAAATTTTTTTAAAAGTTTCCACAAAAAGATAAGTTTCAAATGTAAATCAACCTTTAAGTTTTAAATTAAAAGAATTGTAAAAAAAAATTTAAACTTTAAATAATAAAGGATTGGCTGGTCTTAGCTCCACAGGCCGAATCCTTTCTCTAAGTAAAGAACTTAAACCCTAATTTCTTAATTTTTTTTCTATCCAATTTTTTATGATGTAACCCCTTTTTATAACCTAAAAAACAAGGTCTATTTATAGGGATTGAAGAATTTGGCAGTTGTAATTTGCTAAGAAGTGAAAATGAATTAAAAAACTAAAAAAATACAAGAACAACATTATATAGCCAGCTAGTCGGACCACATCCCAACTGTATACAGTGGATACATGTGGTATTATTTTCAGACTTGTTCTACTTCGTCCCCTACTCCAACTTTTTCATGCGGGTTAGTCATTTTCTCAACTTTTTGTCTAACTTTCATCCTTTTCGTTTAAATTTTCAATTTTGATGGCAAAACTTTCAAAATCTTCCAGATAGGTCCCTAAACTTTATAATTATTCGATGTTCATCTTAAGTTCTAAAAGTGTACATTTAGTCCCTAAACTTTTCAAAAGTTTAATTTCACCTTGAAACTTGCTATTTTCTTCCAATAGCTCTCACTCTTGTTCCATCCGATTAATCTTTAGCCTCTGTTTGAGCCACATTATTTTTTTCATTCTCATTCTTATACTCATTTTCAACTACACATTTTTCAATAAAATAATATTTTATATCACATCAATAATTTTTCCTTCTTTATTAACCACATACTCTCCATTACATCATTTCAAAAAAAAAAAAATACATTCTCTCATTTTAATATACACCAAATACACTCTTAATTTCTTCGAACCAACTCCAAATTTGCTCAAAATCACTCTTTTTTGCGCTAATAGCATTCAAGTCCAAAATTTACCTACAATTAACATAATTATACTAAATTATGTAGAAATTTGCTCAATTAACCATAATTTATTACGTATAAAATTATGCACAGTTATTAGCAATCTTCAAGGGAACATCCCTTCAAATGTTTATGCATACAACCTTTTTCATTGTTGATGTGTGCACCTGAATTGCCATGCGTCCCTTTAAAGAGTAGATTATGTTAACGTCGAAAATTGTATAAACAAAATTCAGGTCAACTCAGGATGTAAACAACAACTTTGTTGATAATTGTAAACTATAGGTTACAAGAATTATATATTG
>CAIGRN010040908.1:0-24298 GCA_903798345.1 Fraxinus anomala
AGAAATTGTTACTGCTGATAGTCTTGGAAGGAGACATTCTTAGTGCTGATAGTCTTTGGAGTAAAAGGATTTGGATAAGTTGGTGTTTTCATGTGCAAGGAGCCTGTGAGGATCCAGACTTATAGCTACATTGGTATCATTTAAAGGTTTCCTTTACTGCATCTTCTGGACCTTTTGAGAAGAGGAATTGGATGGCATTTCTGAAGTTATCGTTCCATCTCCACCTGTATATTCTCATGGATTGATTTTTTAGTCTTTAGATGAAGTTAATTCCTAATCTGTATGTTTGCTGATTTATAGTATAAGTTTGAATTTGAGGCTTTAGGATTACTGATTTAGCATCAATGCCTGTTCGTAATTTTGTTAACCCAATTATGTATTTTGCACTAATCACTTGTAAGTTGTAGAACAGTTATTCCTCTTGCTTCTTGGTGTGTGTTGAAGTGAAAACCATGCTTGATGAGGGTGTTCAATAAAATCAAACTCACAAAAGACTTGTCATGGAACCCAAATGTCACGGTGCATGATGGACAAAGTTGTCTAAAAGCTGATCAACTAATTTGATCCTTTATTCTTTATCCTGTATTTATTTGTTAGATACCTTTGAATCCTTGGATGTTGTCTGGTGGATTTTTCATCTAAATTTATTATTCACTCAAACCTTGCAATAGGCAAATTAAGAGAATGAAAATTTGTCACTGTTTAATATACATTTTGTCTCATATATTTGTACGTATATCTTGTGTGAGAAATTAGAAAATAAAAGATAGAGGAGGTATCTTAAATCATTTGGAACCTTAAGAAATTTATTTTATTACACAGTTATGGTATGCTAATTCTAATATTGACTTGTTTCTCTGGCTGACATTAATTTTGCAGGTTGAGGGGTCAAAATCTCCTGAAGAACTGCTCACTATACTGCAGAGAGTGCTTGAAGAAAGTGCTCCTGTTCTTGTTTCATCCAGGCTTGAAGCAGAAGAAAGAAGAAACAACACGCGTTTGAGGGAGGAGCAGGATGCTGCCTACCGAGCAGCACTTGAAGCTGATCAAGTATGTAGCTCTTCAATTTATTTGGCCATAGCCATCAACTATGTGTCCTCGTTCTCCCGACATTTTTGTTTTATTTTTAGTATTTATTTAACAATATGTCCTACATTAGGCTAGAGAACGTCAGAGAAAAGAAGAACAAGAACGGTTGGAACGTGAAGCTGTTGAAGCTGAGAGGAAAAGGAAAGAGGAGGAAGAGGCTCGGGAAAGAGCTGCACGTGAAGCTGCTGAAAAAAAAGCTGCAATAGCTAAGATGCGTGAAGAGAAAGCTGCTTCTCTAGGTGCAGAACCTGAGAAAGGACCGGATGTTACTCAAGTAAGTATTTAGTTTTAGATTAATTTCACTTATTTAAGACTGTCAGAAAAGAACCATTATTTTTAACCTTTAACATGGGAAGTAATGAAATTTATATTCAAGGATGATTTAGGTGAATAACACTTGATAATTAATTTAAATCAATATACTATGACGTGAAGTGCTTCTTTCTATTACTTTGTAACCTCATTGTGGTGTGGATTGATATGATGTAAAATATCTGTAATATTCCGTTGACCAATGGATCATTTCTATTCAAATTTAAAAGAAATAACTCGCATGTTCTTTCCAATTTGTAGGTTTTGGTCCGTTTTCCAAATGGAGAGCGCAAGGAGAGAAGGTTTCATTCTACTGCAACAATACAAACACTATACGACTATGTTGATTCTTTGGGTTGCTTAGAATTCGAGAGTTACAGCCTCGTATCCAACTTTCCTCGCACTGTCTACGGCCCTGACAAATTTTCTTCATCCCTAAAGGATGCAAAATTACATCCTCAGGCCAGCCTTTTCGTGGAGTCAAATTCATGAGAAGAACGTGGACAAAATCTAGTAATCCAATACGAAAACTTTGTAGGAGATTTCTATTGTTGTGTGTGTGTTTTTTTTTTCTGATAGATGCAGCAATGATACAATTAACGAGATTCTGCCTGTGCCCACATTGTTGATATTTGACATAATTGCATATTGAAGTTTACAAATGCGATAAATAAATGTACAAAATGCAGTGAAACGTATAGCTCCCTCTATTGATATCTAGAGTTAGCTTGGTTGGAAATTGGGCAGAATTTGGTGTTGGCTCACTGAAATCTCGAAAAACTTTCATGTGAATGATCCATGTTTGAAATTAGATTTTCTTGGGTCATAATATTATGGGTATGCCATAATTTTAAGTGAAAACAATGCTAAAATATGTCCTTTTTTTCTTTGACAGACACTAAAATAGTACTCGCTAAAAATTAAAAGAAAAACTCCACAACTGGTGAAATGAAAGGGAAACACAAAATATAAGAAAATAAACTTATTCGTTATGAAAAATGGCGTCGCCCGGACTCGAACCGGAGACCTTCAGTGTGTTAGACTGACGTGATAACCAACTACACCACGACACCTCGTTGGTTCTTTATAACGAATAAATAGAATATAAAATATTACCATAAATTAGCACACGAATTATATAATTCTAATCTCTTTTAATTTGCAATTTACGGAAAAAAAAATTCCATGCGTTCCTCAGAAAATCGTAACGAAAATCCTCTCTTAGTGATAATTCATCCCTAATTTTCCATTAATTTTGTATATGTTATTTAGAAGAATTTCTTCTGTTTTGAATTGTCAAAAGGTTTCGATTTCTAGGGTTTCATAATCTCATGCCTTAATTCTTTGTTCTTGGTCCCAATTAACTTCTTTTTGTCCATTTTTATCTATTCTGATTTTTACAGTCGCTTTTCTTTTCTATTTTTATTTTCGGGGATTGAAGAATTAAATGAGATGGCTAGGGTAATTGGAGGAAAAGAGAATTTGATTTCGAATTCTTCCTATTATTCACTGCAAGTGAATTTGTTTGGATGCCCATTCCAATTTGGGTCGGGCATCGATACATTTTCCATTGCTTGTGAAGCCTTCTCTGAAAATTTCCTTCTTTAACTAGAATCATATTTGTACAGTTCAATTAGGTTTTCAATTTTTTTTTTCTTTTTTCTGGATTATATAGTTTTTTGGATATAAAATTGTTGTTATATTGTGTGGTGGAGTGAGAAATCGAAGATGGAACCTAATGAGTCTGATGTTGTAGAAATTTCCCCGGACAAGCGATACATTCGGGTACATTCTTTTTACAAATAAATTAGGTTTGCTGTCTTGCATTGCTGTTCATTGTATTTTTAGTTGATTTGGTTATTTATTTTTATGGAATAAGGATTAGTGTTTAGTTCTCTTGTTTTATTTTTCGAGTCCGTGTGTTGAATTAGATTGTGTAAGCTAGGTATAAATTAGTAGAAATCTTTCCATAATGTTTTATGACGTTTCCAATTACTTTAATTTCAGTAAGTAGGCTTTAAATATGTAATGTTTTTATTTTTTGAACCATTACTATTTGCCAGTAAGTCCATAGCCAGCCTTTCTTGTTGTTTAGCAGAAGATATTTGTTAATTATTGATGAGATATGAATGATCAGTATGTACTCATATGCACATTTGTCCATGAAAAGGATAGTATTGATATGTGAGTTTATTATGTGTAATGATCTTTCTCTTTTGTTTCAAAATTACAGAAAGCATAATGTTGGGAAGCATCTTCTCTATTGGACCATCATGCCTGTTCAATTTGAGAATGGACATTAATTGTGTTTTATGATCATAATCCAAAAAGTTTATTTTAATGTATATTTTCATGTCTAGAATTACTTTAAGTGATGTTTCTTGAATTCTGAATAGTTTAGAAATGGATGAGTATGTAATCCAATAGCAACTTTGGAGAATATGAATCATCTTTTTAAAAGTTTAGTTCCCGTGCGGCTTTACAATAAAATATCTACTAATGTGTGCACGTGCTTGTATGAAAAATTAATTCATACTACTGGTTTGTTATTTTATTTATTTCGACGTATTGCTTAATTTATTGGGTTGTCGTGGTTTATTACCATTTTCTGTTTCTTTCTTCAGTATAATGAAATCCTTGGGAGAGGAGCATTCAAGAATGTGTATGCTTCCTAGACCATCTTCTGTTTCTTTGCTTATAGGCTATTTAATTGTCGCATTTTAGAATTATTTAATCCAACAAGTGTTGAGTATTCATCTGCCTGTCAAAATTTACTTCTGCTTGCTCTCTTTTGTAATTGTAGCTACAAGGGGTTTGATGAAATTGATGGAATAGAAGTTGCTTGGAACCAAGTGAGCATTGATGATGTACTGCAATCACCTGAACATTTGGAGAGGTTATATTCTGAGGTTCACCTGTTAAGGACCCTGAAACACGAAAACATCATAAGGTCATATGCCTCTTGGGTGGATGACAAGAACAAAACTATTAACATGATTACTGAGTTGTTCACCTCAGGAAGTTTGAGGCAGTAAGTGCCGTCTCATTGTATTGGTTCCCATTCTATTTGAGTTGTCCGCATTTGCGTGATTTTTACTTTCTCTTACTAATAAATGTTTTTTATTTTATTTTTTCCCTTCTGAATTAGGTTCCGTAAGAAGCATAAGAACGTTGATTTAAAGGCTATTAAGAACTGGGCTAGGCAGATCCTTCGGGGTTTACATTATCTGCACACTCACAGTCCACCTATTATTCATAGAGATTTAAAATGTGACAATATCTTTGTTAATGGGAACCATGGAGAAGTTAAAATTGGAGATCTTGGATTGGCCACAATAATGCAGCAACCTACTGCCCGAAGTGTTATTGGTAATTGTCTATCTTAGTCGAGAGATTATGTTATTTAGCTCATGTATGCTTTGGATAAAAAACAGATTTTTAGTATATTTTGATAAAAGTTGATAAAATATGTGGTTGAAAAGTTGATAAAATTGTTGGTCCAATGAAATGTGTGGTTGAAAATGAGTTTGAAGAAAAAATGAGTACTAGAAAATGGAGACCAAATAGGGGTTTAGCTCTCGTCTCCAAAGTTGTCAGCTCTTTTGATTTTCTCACAGGTACTCCCGAGTTCATGGCTCCAGAACTTTATGAAGAGGAATATAATGAGCTGGTCGACGTTTATTCTTTTGGAATGTGTATGTTAGAGTTGGTTACGTGTGAATACCCGTACGGTGAATGCAAAAATCAAGCACAAATATACAAGAAGGTCACTTCAGTAAGTTCATTGACCACCTGTTATACTCTTGCCATTTAGAAAAATCTTAGTATGCGTCTTCTATATCTAATAGAGGTGTTGATTCTTATTTATCATAATAAATTAATAATTAATTTACTGCAGAGCATAAAACCTGCTGCTATGAATAAAGTTAAGTACCCTGAAGTGAAGCAGTTCATAGAAAAATGTTTGGTTCCAGCATCTCAGAGGTTGAGTGCCATGGAGCTCTTGAAAGAACCATTCCTGGCTGAGGATCCAAAGGATTTAGTGTGTGATCGTCTGCAGCTAACTGATTTTACACCTAAGTCAACAATCTCGCCAAAATCTGATTCGCCTTTCATGGACCTGGACCCTAATTACAAAATGCTATCAGCTGGCACTTGTGCACAGAGTATGTTTGGAACTTTTTCTACTGTAGAACTCCAGAGATATAGTGAGAGAAATGAATTTACCATAAAAGGGGAAAAGCTCGATGATGATACAATATCTTTAACTTTGAGGATCGCTGACTTGTCTGGTATGTAATTCGCCGTACAGCTGAAGATCTCTTGCTAAGTATTCTGACTGATTGTAATCTTCCCTCTTTCTAATATAATATAGTTATCGAAATATTTCTAGCAGGTCGGGTGAGGAATGTTCACTTCATGTTTTACCTTAATGCTGATACGGCACTTTCAATTGCTACTGAGATGGTAGAACAACTTGATTTGTGGAGTGAAGATATTGCTTTTATAGCCGAGTTAATTGACTGCTTAATTTTAAGACTTGTACCCACCTGGAAGACTTCTGGAAGTTTGGGTGGAGCTCAGAGTTCTTACGTGGTTTCTGCTGTGCTTCAGAGTAATCAGGTATTAGCACCCCATGCCAAAGACAATGGATCAAATATCTTTCCTGGCAGAGAGGCTAGTGAGATAGCGGTTTCTTCACAGTTCTCCGGATCAAAAGTCAATGATGCTAGAGAATCAGTTGGTGCATCTTCCAAACACGTGGTGTCAACCTTAGATGCAAAAGATAAGATTGATTTGAGATCAGCTTATGACGTTGACAAGCACAAGGTTAGCATTGGCGAGTCTTTAATGATTGAATATACGAATAATTCAGGGACCTCCTTCACGGGTTCATGGAATGGTGTATCTAATGATATGTGCATAAGCATATCTTCTTTGTCACTGACTGAAAAAGACGACGACAAAGAACAATGCTATGACCTGAAGCTAGAGCTTGATGCAATTGATTTGCAGTATCAGCAGCGTTGCCGAGAGCTTCTGAGGATGAGGGAGGAGGCAATTGAAAACGTCAAAAAGAGGTGGATCTCGAAGAATTTGTTTGTTGTTTAACGTAATAGCTTTTCCTTTCCTTTCCATTTTCATTTTTCTTTTTCAACCGATTTCTTTGCTCCACCGGGGAAAGTTTACTTTTGTTTACAACACCACCTCCAGATATACAGGATGTTATATGAACTTTTATCATGGTTGCAAGTTTATCGTCAATTGCTGGTGACATTCTCTTAGCAATGTTATCAAAGATTTTTTTAGGGTTCTTTCAGATTGTAAAAATTGAGTATTGCTCTCAATAATTGTTATTTGCATTTCATGAAGCAGGCAAAGTTGCAGTTTGTGTAGTAGTTTGCAATTTATAGTAAAAATTTACCATTATCTAACCCTTCGAAAGTTGCAAATTGGGTCCTTGCTCCTGCACGAGTGATAGCTCATGCTTAAAACTCCTGACACGAGTTATAGTCTTCGAGCTGCAGTCCATGGACCAGGCTTTGCATGCGCAATTTGCACTTCAGATTGGTTTCGTTCCAAATCCTATTAAGCGGACTCAACTTTACCTTTCTCTAATACCTGGTTAAGTCTAGTTTTGACAATATGGGACATTTGGACATTTGATGTTCCCCAAGCCCATCATATTGCATTTGGATATTGGATGTTCCCCTACCCCTACAAATTGCACGACAGAATGCTCTGTGGGATTCTGAGTCCCAAGACAGGAAACTGTTTCATAACATCATGCATTGTGAATCGAAGTAACAAAAATAAGCATTTCATTCACATTCTTCTCACACACAATCTCAATGGTTTGAAAAATGTGCATGTATTTGAAACATGAAATCCAGTGAGATGATGTATGTAGATGCATTCTCCAGACGAAACCAGAACCTGAATTCCGACTCGAGACATAAGCTGAAGCATATCCGCTGAAATGCCTAGACGGAGGTATCAGCATTTCACGTGCCTGAGTTCAAGAACAGCTTTTTGCAGATAAATCATGATTATGAGTCAAGCTTCCTTGTTTGGGCAAATACCAAGATGATCACATCAGTTGAAATATCAAGTATAGACACAAGCATAACGGTTTATTAAGCTGTTTAAGCAATGAGACTATATTACTTTAACAGAAAATGGGAGCAATAACATAACCAATGACTACATTAGTGATGGGTTTTCTTCATTAGGCGGATACGAAATTGCAGTTACATCTACTCTTATCCAGAAGTCTAGAGCTACTTCAGTAGATCTATGTGCTCGCTTGACACAAGATTATCCTTGCCTCATATCGACTGCTCCACAAGGGAAGATCCAATTGTATAATAAAAGGCTGAATAAAGGAGAACAACCCATAAATAGTCACAATATTGACCTCAACAATCAAACAGTTGTTTACTTTTCCACCTTATTGAGAGATTTTGGAATTGGTACCTCATTTTCATCAGAAGAATGCGTTTTCACTAACTTACCATCTATGTACAAATCAAGTTTGGCTACCTTAAACCATGTCCATCATATACTCTGCATGACAGTTCACAAAAAATCAACATACTTCCATGTTTTTTCTGTTTTCTTTTTGGGTCAGTCTTTCAATTGGAGGGGAAGTCGAGAGAGTGGCTCAACAAAATCTATGTTTTAATCTTATCAAAACATATTGGGTGTGTTAAGTGGGACGAGCCGCTCACCAGATCAGCTCTTTCCACTAGCAAGCTGCAAGCGCGAGCTGAGCTCCACTTTTATGCAGCAAGTCAACTCGCGGCTTGACTCACACTAGTGTGAGCTGGCTGGCCTGGTGGGCTGAGCAGAGTCCAACTGCGGGCGAGTCGAGCGACTCGGCTTCGTCCATTTAACACCCCTGAATCCTGATACACATATACCCTAATCAAAAGCCTAAAGGAATTAACAGAGAGGAGACCATTAATCATTCCATTGTCACTATTGACTCATCCCAAACCGTGCTGCACTTTTCCTCGGTTATGAATTCTTTTAAGACATATTCCTCAAAAGTACGAAAAAATGCATCCATGCATAGTTGCATTCTCTATATCCAGACTTTAACTCGAGCAAATCTAAGCATACACGTTAAAGTTAAGTGGCTATAAACAGATAGATTAGATGTGTTCCTAGGTGATAGCCGCCAAAGTTCAAGAACAATCTTTTGCAGATAAGCAATATGAACGTTGAAGGACAAGACAAAACATAACGGATTTTGAAGCTGTTCAAAATTAGTGTGATATGCAATATCCTAAAGGGATAAAATACTAAATCATCATGGCAAATCAGAAACGGCAATGCCATTGATTACATAATCTTTTTCACCAGTCATTGAGTATTGGGGTTCTTGAAAATCACTCTCTAAATGGATATCTAGTTATAGATGCAACCATAACTTTCTCCTACAGGTTCAGAATATAAAAATCTCCTACTTAATATCTCAATGCATGAAATTTCACTCTACTTTATGAGCAGAAATCATGCTTATAGTTTACCTTACCCATATCATTCATACTTTCAAAGTTTTAATAAAAATATACACACTACAAATACAATTCATAGTTTTATGCAATACATACAATCATGGTTGGGAAATTTTTGGATATCACACACACATTCGGTTTGATATTCAAATAATTTCACCTATTATAATCACTTACAGTTACAACTATGCACTGTTTGATCTAACTAAGGTTTTCAGGGCAAGGCGAATTTCATGACATAAGAGGGATGGATGAAATTCAATAAGAAGGATAACAAACTCAATGAAGCCATGACATGGGAAGGAACCAGCCATAATTAGACAGTAAACAGCAAAGAATTTATCAATGCAACTTTGTCACCATCACCATATTCCAGGAATCAAAGAACTCAGCTAGAAGTAATGTTGCTAAAAATACATTTCATGTGATTAATATCACTGGATAAGCACTCAAGTATCAAAGGAAAATAGAAATTTATTCACAAATTCCACAATCTTGAACAAGATTTTACACCATAAAATAGCACATATGAACAAGGACAAACAATGAATGGACATTTTGAATTAATCGCAATGTCTTTGACACCATTACATATGAGCATCCACAGACTTACACCAAGATAAAGACGGCAAACTAAAGACTTTACCGTCGACTACCAGTTGTCCTTGACAATTTTTGACTTCTCCAGAATAAATTTTCCTTCCTTATACTTCTGCGTCTCCTCGTAAGCCCTCTCATACTTCCAGCCCAATACCTCACGGCAGTCATAGCAATATACATCAGCAACTGTATGGAGACCAGTCATAAGCTGTCTATCTTCTTTAGGCCCCACAGCAATGTTCATTGCATGGGAGAACAGAAATGCTCGACCATTTCTTCCCTAGCGTCAAATAACAAATATTTGTTGGTAAGATTATCTACCAAATGGCTATCAGCACTGTTAAGCTCACAACAACAAAATAAATAAACCACAAAATAAAACAAGATGTATTTCCAATCACTTTTCTCTATTCTATCAGCTGTTAGAGTTCCTTTGCAGCATATCTTTAGAACTTAGTTACTGGCGGTTAATTCAATATATTTTGGGACTGGCGGTAATTGGGGCCCTGGTTACCTGTTTTCCCCCAGGGCTCTTGAGGGTGGCCCCAGAGAGAGAGAGACTAAGTTCACCTTTGTCAGCAATTATGTTCCCTCAGTTTTTTCTCCATAGATTCTTACAGTTTTATCAGTTAGTACCAACATTATTTACAAGAGAAGCAGAGAAAGCAATGAAAGCTTTCAATTCTGTCCAATGCTCCTGGATTCTAATACAAACCAACATTCTGACGATAATGCACCTGAACTTTGCAAGAAATCCAATCAGAAATGAACAAATAAAAAAGGTGAAAAAACTCAAATTTCAATTCCCTGATTTCTTAAGACTTCTGATGATTAAACAAGGTATTAATTTTTATCTTTGCCTCAGAAAATTGTTAATTTAAAAACATTCTAGCATTGCAGAACAAATTTTGTCAAGAAAAAGAATGGATGTGTAGGCTCCCACCTGAAATGCTTTAGAAATTACATCATCATGAAGTGCAACATGATTTCTACAATTGCAGCAACTGTACAATCTTGGACCAATCACCTCAGCCATTTGATGACCAATATTAACACCACTTCACTACAAGCTGATTGAAATCAAGATCATTTCATGTCACAAGATCTTGAAGTTCTATCACTATATCAACAGAAAATTGGTAAAAAAAAATAAAGGTTGTACCTTTATTGCCAAGACTCAAGAAAGTCAATGTGATGTTATCTTCTTAGCCTTTATCCTCTAACCAAAAATCTGCTTTCCACAAGGTAGAAGGGAAAGATACCTTCAAAAATTATGATTTTTTTTTTCGAAAATAATAAAAACAGATATAATTGGAGAAAAAATCACAACCCGGATAAGTAAAAAATACAACTCAATTGAATCCAGTAACCCACAAACAGAAAGCACCAAACGATCAAGAAACCTAGTAGAAAATTTAGACTCACCTGTGGCGTGGTTTCTTTCTGGTTACAGTTCAGGGGTCTAAGAGAGAGAGAGAGAGAGAGAGAGAGGGATAAAAACTTCAAAAGGACGTGAATTGAGTGGAGTGGGGTGGGGTGGATGAGGGTATGGGGAAGTAATGAAGTATAACGAGGACTAGTGAGTCGGAGTTTCGGTTGAGTATGATTGGTAGAAGACAAGAGTTGCCGCGGAAGTATCAAGAAAATATTGTTGTTGTACCATATTACGAATTTTACCATTCATTTTGACGTCTGGATTCATTCTCTCAACTCAAAGTTTCAAAACTTAATTTCTTTCCCTTTGGGCCACTAGGCGGGCCTTGATATTGAATTTGTGATATCGGCCTATTTGACACCCCTATCAGGGAACAGTTACGAGATCGTAAGAAGTTAAACGACTTAAGAGAGCAAAACACCAATTATTATGAAATATCGGGAAGGTTAATGGTAACTCGTCGGTAGAGTGGAGCACTAATTTTCAACTTATTGCAATTAAGTCGCACATTTTAGAACTCTTTACTTTATCGAACACTCTACAATGCAAGAATCTTATGTGACTGTTACTCATAAAGTTGAGTGACCAAATGTAATTGTTCTGAATTTAAGTGATTCTCAAAGCACAAATTGTAGTGCTCAAAACGAAATGTGCATTATAGAGAGAATAAGGAAATTTGCATTTTCTTTGTTTCCAACATTTATAAATTGTTACTAATATATCCTCAATCTTAATATCAGATATCCTCAACTTTGAGGAAATGTAGCAAAACTCGTGCTTCCATCCATGTAAAATGGCAAATTTGTCTCCATCTTTAAATAAACACATAAAAGCAACTAAAAATAGCAGCAAGAATCCTAATTTTTTTTTTTTTTTGCCAAAAATTACAAATAGATCAAAATTAAATACAATAAACAATAAAAATTAGAAAAAAAAAATGTCATTCCCCCAACCTACCCACCCAATCAACCCACAATTCCCATACGACCCACCACCAGCAGCCAAAAATTCCAAAAAGCAGTACCACTCCGAAAATCATAAATCAAGGAAAACCCAATTAAAGCTAAACTATTATAATAATTGAAACCTAAAACTCAACTGAATTCACCCGATTTTCATCAACTCTTTAACTTCTAACTAATTCACCTGCAAAAATAATATTCAAGAAGCAATTATTTCTAATACTTTGCAATCATAAGCCAAACAAATTTAAAACATGAACTCATCCAAATACACATGTGGTGTCCTAATATTGGTCAAGAAAGACTTATTTTCCAAATCAAATAGGATGGCACAGAAGGTTGGGCCATATGAGACGTCATCTTAAAACATCATTATTACACAACACGACTCTGCAACCAATCAAAAAAAAAATCTCTTCAAAAAGGACGATGACACACATGCTTAGATCGAACACTGTAGTTTGACATGACTAGAGTGGTATGCCTCACTTTGGTGACCTATATAAGAGGATAAAGGCCCAATGAAATAAGCAGAACTGTTAAAAAATCTCTCAATGCTGTTTAGACAAAAGAACTAGCAAATTTCATTTCTGGTGTATCAAATTTTAACAAACATTATATATAGTTCTTCTGTTAAAATTTTTCATAAGTTGATCTAAAGTTGCCACATCATTTTACTCATCGACTATCAATTCGAAATAACTATACTTTTCAATGTCTACATCCCAAAAAATATTATAAATATGCTTTGTTTAACCTCTGTAGTCCTCAAATTTGAGTAGATCTTCTCTATGTATGACAAGCTACGTGGTGGTAGGTGGGGGTGGGGGCAGTGTTGACGGCTTACTGTAGTGGTTCGGGTGGGCGAGGTTGGAAAAAAGGTTTTTTTTTTGTTAAAAAAAAATTCTTTTCTAACTTTTTTTTCCTTAATTATGATTATCTCAGTACGAGAAATTACTCTTCCCGTTTGTTACTTGGTTGACATCAACAATTCTAACCGTCAAACCTGTTTGCTACAAAAAGAGAGAGATTAAACTGTGGCTGAAAATCTTGATAAGACCCCTTTTTTTTATAACTTGATGCTTATATGTACATTCTTTTTATACATTAAATTTGATATTTTTAATGTATCAAAATCATGGCCCTTGACTTGAGGGATGGCAAGCTCGATGTACGAAAAGAGTGTACAATTAGTTTAATTCAAGTGAAAATTAAAGCATATCCGAATTTTAAATTTTCAATTTCAAAATTTAGAATTGCAAGTTTTTATTTCAAAAATTAGATAATAATTAAAATTTAATAATTTAGCTTTTTAAAAAATAAAATTAAAACAGATGAAACCCCGATTCCAACTCCCATCAAATCCTAAATCTCTCTCCCTTCTAACTTTCTCTCTCCATATTATATCTTCATTCCTCTCCCTACCCACCCACTCTCTATTCCGGAAGGTCCGCAATTCATAGATCTCAAATCGACAGTGCAACTTCGAAATTCCTTTGGTTGAAGCAAAAAAAAAAAGTAAGATGCACCAAGACCGTAGTTATGTTTTTGCAATTACTGGTAGCGGTGTGGTGGTAACGGTGGTGGTGATTCTGTGGTGCAGTGGTCGTAATAGTGTGTTGGTTTTGCAATTGCAGTGGTGGTGTACGATGCGGTGCGGTGTGCGGTGGTTGGGTTTGGTGTTGCTGTTTGCAATGGTTGGGTGCGGTGGTGGTGATAGTGTGTTGGTTTTGCAATTGCGGTGGTAGTGTGCGATGCGATGCGATGCAGTGCAGTGTGCGGTGGTTGGATTCGGCGGTGCTGTGTGCAATGGTTGGGTAAGGTGGTGATGTGCAGTGGCGATGTACGGTGCAGCGGTTGGGTTAGATGGTGCTGTGTTCGATGATTGGGTGCGGTTGTGTGGTTAGAGTGCTATGTGCGATGGTTGGATGCAGTGATGGTGCAGTGTTGTATGACTGATAATTTTAGATTTGATTTTTTGTGGTAGTTGGGTGGTGGTGACTGATAACGTTGGTTGTGGTGGTGGTCGGAGGTGATGGTGAGATATTGGTGGCAATGGGTCTGTTGAAGTGGTGGTATTTTTCTGCGATGTGTTGATTTATTTGAGATGGTGTTGCTATCGAGAGGTTATGGTGGTGGTTCTAGCGACGACGGTGGCGGTAGCACTGCTGAAGGCAGTGGTGAGGTGGTGGCACAAGTGTTGATTGTGGTCGCAAATTATTTGATTTTTTGTGACCATTAAATTGGTTAATCTGTTATCAATAAACAATATGTGAGCAATGAAAAAGATAAATCGTGACCTAGAAATAATGTGTAACCTTAAAAATTGTTAATTTGTGACCGTCTGATAAGTTTGTGACTTAATATATTTGTGATTTATGACCGATAAATAAATTGTGATGTATAAATTTTTGATTTGTGACTGATGAACAAATTGTGACCTATAAATTTTTTGAATTGTGACCGTAAAATAATTTGTGATATATAAAATTTTTGATTGAAAATTTGTGACTATCTGATAAGTTTTAACTAATAATATTTGTGATTTCTGATCGATAAATAAATTGTGACGTGTTGTGACCGATTAACAAATTGTGACCTATAAAATTTTTGAATTGTAAAAGTAAAATAATTTGTAACATACAAAATTTTCGATTTGTGACCGAAAAATAATATGCGACTAATTGAATCGTTAATTTGTGACCAAATTGTATAAATTTGTGACCTTAATATATTTAATTAATTAATTAAATCGTAAATAAATTTTAATTAGTATCTGATTTTTGAAATTTGAAACATTTGTTCTTAGTTTTAAAATAAGTGATACTTAACCTCTTAATTATGAAATTTTTCCTTAATTCATTGCATTATGTCACTACATTATCCTGAACAAAAACAGTTGAAGAACAATATTAAGAAGTACTCATAAAGGGCCAACTAGGGTCCAACCCAACCAATGAAGGCTAGAGCAATTCGGGCCAAGAATACGAGGCCACTTTGAAAAGCCCATAATGTTCTATGAGCTTGTATAAAGGGAAAATTTCATAAATATAATAGTTTTAGAATGCAATTTTAAAATTAATTTGTAAAAAACTTTCAAGAATGTACGTGACTTGACATGTTCTGATAAATTATTATAACATATATATTGTGTGATTGTGACATAATGTAATTGTGATCTAAGCATATGTATTCACGTGACAACCTAGTTTTTGAAAAAAAAAAAAAAAAAGTTAATGCCAGATTACTGAAATTAAAATTTTAAAAACGTGATTTCAGGTAATTTTAATTTGTTGATAGTTTATTAAATCAATCAACTAGTAAGCACAATCATATTTTTACCATGATATTAAGTAGTTCTTTTTAAATGTTTACTCACGTCGTACTATAACAAGGCGATGGACGACTAGAGTGATTGTTAAACAAATTCATGATAGCTTGACTGGACTTACTGCTACTTATGATGCAATTACAATATACAAAATATAATATAATTCACGAATTGTCCTTTATCTTTTAGCATGAAGTAATGCATCAAAGTAGAAGAAATATAAAATATTATATAAATTAAATTTCTTATAGTATCTATTATTTTTGGAATACTAAAAGCAAGTTGATGTAACTTGCATTGGCTTAGTTTCAATAGTGGCTACTAAATTTTGCATTATTGGTCATTGAACTTTATGTTTTCAGTCTCATTACTACTTTACAAATTGTTTTAGTTAGACCACCGATTCTTTATTTTTTTTATTTTTTTTGCCCATTTTCTAAAAGAAAATCTACATATCTGTGTGCCTAGTCGTCAATAGGAATGACAATGGGACGGAGAATCCATTCCCCATCCTGCTTATGTTGGAACTTCTAATATCTTGTTTATAATTTTTACTTAACATTAAATAAATTAAATCTTTAAAAAAAATGATACGAAATTACATTTTTTGTAGACCTTTATTCACTAATAAGACTGATAGATTTTTGGTATGGGACAAAATTAGTAAAGCCCCCAATACTTCAACAATAAAGGCATAAAACTAATCCCACATTAAGTAAATATGTTGAATGAGATGCTTATAAAATGGAGTGGTGACCAATTTATTATTGAATAAACAATAGAAATTACATTTCGAATTATTTTACATGCACAACAAAATGTAAACCCTAGTGTACATAATACTCAAATGACATTTCATTATGGGTCATGCTATGTGTACATATGTGTACACATAGAACTCCATCTCACTCACATTATGTCATCCCTTATGAATTAATCTATGTACACATAGATTATTCCTTTCATTATTGGCTGCTACATAATGGGTGTAAACCCAAATGTACATGTAGCCAAACCCTTACATTTTTATGGTTCATCTTTTAAACTTTTAGCCCAATAATATATTTTTGTTTTTTATATAGTATTATTTTTATTTTAAAAAAATATGATTATTACAAAATATTAATCTCGGTGGAGACACATTGTCCTGCCCGGTTCCCCAATTAATTGGGAATCCTTTGCCCCATTTGCAATCCCTAGTCGTCAAATCTACATGTGAGATTTTTTGTTAAGAAATGGCTGGATTGATAGTCTAATTAAAACATTTTGCAAAGTTCAGGGATGAGTCTGAACTAAATTAAAGTCTGATGGCAAAAGAGTCAGTAAGTTAAAAATTTAGTGGCCATAATGAAATAACCCAACTTGCATTTCTAAATTTTCGGTTGTAGTGTATTGAATATGGATAATGGGTTGACTAGAAGCTATATACACTATACAGTCCCATTTAAATAAAACAATGCTGAAATTGATTATTATTATTTTGTAAGCTTACATATAAAGCGATGTTTAATGGGTGCCCATTTCACAACCCGAAGAAGTCAATCAAGTTGTATTTATATACATAGGTACCCTTTTTTTTTGTCTCAAAATCTATTATTATACACGTGACTGATAATTTGTAGATGAAATGAACGGACTGACGGACCAACATGACTCAATTGCGAGTAAGGGTGGGTGTAACTAAGCCCCTGCTCTCATTTTGGGGTGTTGAAAATTTTTGGAATAATGATTGATGGGAGAATGTGTGGTAGAAAAGTAATGAAAAATTTTAGATTTGTGTGTAATATTATTTTATTTGATGAATGTATGGTTGAAATGAAGAGAAAAAAAATTAATATAACGTAATGAAAAAAAATGGGGGCCAAACGGGAGCCAAATGTGACGTAGGGTTAGTCCAACTTTGCAATCAAGAAACCAATGTTTCGCAAATAAAAAAAGAGTACAATTTTTCACATCAACTGCCTGAACTTTAATTATATCATCATCAACAATTCTGTTATCATCGTGTTCTTGAAATATTTTCGAAAGTTTACAAAAGAAATTCGTCTCCAAACTCCAAAGTATGTCTTATCTTCCAAAAGTTTCGTGTGTGTGTGTACAACTTTGTAATTTTTTGTCAAACTTATCTGAAAAATGGGTTGTCTGGATTTTCCACTTGCTTTATTATATTCATTACAAGACAATATAAAAGCAGCACACCTTAACAAGTTGAAGATCTATGATTCGGCCTAGACATGTTCATTTGCCAGCCACACGCTAGGGTTTCCATAGGCTATGACCTAGGATAATTCATATGCCCTATTTGACATCATTATTTGAATTTTTTTTTCTACGTACTCATTTTCAACTATATATTCAATTAATAAAATATTCTGTACATAAATTCAAAATTTTTCCTACTTTTTAACTACACATTCTCCTAAAAATCACTATTCAAAGAATTATTTTTTTCAAATAATAATCATCAAACAAGAGCTTAATTTAATCCTATTAAATCGTATTCACTATAAACATAGGATAATGACGTATAGAAAGTCAAGCCAATGTATGCCGATGCTTGTTTGGTAAAGCTTTTGTTTTCTAGAAAGCTTGTCAAACTTTTTATTTTTCCACACGTTTGATTGAACCCATATCTTTTATCCATTGTTAGCTATGCATTTCTTGAAACTCACCAACTTTTGTCAACTACAATATCATGCAATCCTTAATATAAGCCCTACAACATATAAGTATGTAGTTGAAGTTAATTCCCTTGATATTCATAGTCAAAAAGGTTAATTCATTATTGTTGGTGTCTGATCTCAAGAGGTCACTTCGAATTGAGTTCTAACCCAATTCAAGGTAATTAACGAAGCTTAATTATCAGAAATCCTTTGTTTGAGGTGAGGTCAGACCATATGACTCGAGTAGTTAGAACAATCAGAAGTTGTGGTCATCTAAAAACATTAATATGAGTAAACTAGAGGGATGTTCCTCAATGCGCCATCACCTCCCATGACAACAAATTAGAGGCACGAAGGTGTCGCATTTAACGTCACGACCCTATGCTCGCCAATAAGAAGAATATAATAATTGTCTAGATTACGGGCAATGATGACCTAGACCACATGCTACAAGCTAGGTGTCATAATGATTTGATCTGACTCAATTTATTAACCAATGAAATCCATTCAACCATAACGGTGACACGCATTTCGAGAAAAATACCTATAGCTTGACGAGACAAGTGACGTCAAGCTCCTGTCTTGAAGTATGTATAATGAAGCGGATGCCCAACTAGAAATGTCGAGCTAAGCATTTCTCTGTAATACGTTATCAAACACTACCAATGAAAATTACACTTTTCTTTACAATATTCCAGCAATTAAGCACTTTATTTCACTAAATTTTTCTTAAGTTAACTTATAATCGTTATATCAATTTTATAATTGTGGACGACATATTTAATAAGTTTTTTCCCAGTCAAGACATACATGATCTAATGCTTTATGCCGAACATGTGTCGAAAGTATAGGTTCGGAAAAAATCTTCTTACTGCACAAAAGATAACAAGTGGGTGGTGGAGTGTGGTTTAAGGTACGGGGCATTTTCACTCCATAGAATGTGGGACATCAAAAGTTTGTTTTAATATTCGTTTGATAAACTAATTTCAATGAACGACATGATTTGAGGTTGCTATAAGACAAGTAAAGGGAATGGCCTATTTCGTTTTTGTTTTTATTCGAGATACCCAAACTATTCCAAGGTTGACAACTCTAGCAATGGGCTTCTAGATTGAGTTCAATAATTCTCGTGACAGCCTGTGGAAATTTAAAATCTTCAAGTATTTATGAATTTATAAGTGGAAAGAAGATAAAAAGCCAAAAAAAAAGGTAGGACCAAACTATTAGTTTGCCTTTGCAAGTTCTCTATTGTAGTTTCCTCAAAATCCAAATTATGGATCTTGTTCATAATAAGTGGCATAAAAGACTTGGTACTTGTTTTGAGTTTTTAATTTCTTTTGTAATGATCAAATATGAATGGGAAGCTTTGAAGGGGATGTTGAAGAAATTCAAATTACTTTATAGAAGAGCCCACATATTGACCATGTATGTATAGCTTATAATAGAAATGATTTCAAGCCGTTATATCAGATGTAAGTATGGTCCGCTTAGAGAGAGCGGCTGCCCATTTTACCTCTCAAAATTTTATGTCGTATCTTCTAGAATTCAAGCCCAAATCATCTGCCTAATAAGATACTTAGATAATATAAATGATTTCAAGTCGTTATATCATATGTATGTTCTGTTTAGAGAGAACAGTTGCTCATCTTATTTCTCAAATATCTCGTTCGTGTCTCCCAGAATTCGAATTCAAGAGAAATATTTCGTTAAGACTAGAACATCTCCATTTGAATTTACTAACATTTACTTAGACATAGCAATATATCTTTTTCTAGTTTTTTTTTTTAACTCTTAAAACAACATTAATAACTCCTACTATCATAACTCGATTGAAATTCAAGATTAGTTCAAAATTTTAAACTATTGATACTTGTGTGTCCTAGTCTTTTGTGCCAGTTAGCAAGTTACCATGAGTGGGAATTACAGGTTTTCCTAGAAGGTGATATTTATATCCCCACTAAAGAGCCTTTTAAGTATTTTCATGACACCATTTTCAGTTTCATCCCCACTAGTGCAGCCTTCGTCATCTATAGTGCCAAGTGAGATTAGGTTTCTTCTCAACCAGGGTACATGTCTTGGCTTCATTTAGCCTCTAGTTAGTGATGCCATCATGCAATTTTAGGTGGACGCCATCATATTTCACACTTGCTGTATTTTTTTTTTTTGTTTTTTTTTTTTTTAAACACTTCGAATCACCTGAAACTTTGATACAATTTGTTGGGAATTAAGACAAATTTTCTTGTTCGGAGAAAAAAAATCGACAAAAAAAATGTAAAAATAAGACTTTAAAATTTGTGGGGCGTCAAAGGTTTCACTATATGAAAAATTTGTACAATTATATATAATTTCATAATTTCATTCACCTTCAAACCCCTTCAACCCACCCACACACCCGAAGTAATGTAAGAAAAATGCTCTAAACTTTACCAAATCCACCAAACTTTGAAAATATCTCAATTTCTAGAAACGATGAAATTTCAACCCTAGACATACTCTAATTTGTGGATCGAGAATAATCCTCCCAATTTTACACTTCCATAGTGACTGCGTCAGAACCCCACCATAAGAAGTCTTTAATAATTGCAACTTTAATCTCTTATTTGCAATTTGAGTCCTTCTGCTTTTGACACTTTGAGGTAACAACTACATCATCATCTTCGACATCACATCTTATCCCAGTCCCTATACCTTGTGTCGAACTCCCTTCCTTTCCCATTTTTGCATTTTAGCGCCCCCCTTAATTCCTTCCACCGGTGTTCTTTCCCTTCACCCCTACTATATGCTCGAGGGACACTCCGAGGTCTTGAGCATAAACTCTAGAGAAGTATGGGAAAATAGAGTGAATACCACGAAGTAGAAAAAGGTGATGAATGGAAGAAAAAAGAGGGGTTAAAACACAAATGCTAAGAAAGACGAGGGACTAGTAATATGAATCATAAAAAATAAAATAAAATTGGAAGAAGTTAAATAAAGATATTTTGAAAATATCAATACTTGATCCGTGTAATAAAGTTGTCACTTGATATTACACTTATAAGGATTTCAAATCATCGGATCACGTTCTGTTCCATTATTGCAGTGCATGTGAGGACTCCACACATCATAATTCCGTCAGATATATCATAGGAATGAACTTTCACATCTGCCCTTGAAGACGTGGATACAATGTTTCTCAAAACAAATTATCAAATTAGGGCACGAAAATGTTCGAGAATAGGGATGGACTGTGGAAATTTTTATGTGGGATCACTCGACTCAATTTAGAACGGGATCAAATTAGTTGTTCCAATTTAATTCCAATTAAAATTTAACTAGCTTTGATCTTAAAATCAAGAATCTACGTTTCTTGATTTTAACTACAAAATTGAATTTTTTTAATTCGATTTAGGTTTTGTTTTAATAATCTTATAAATAAATAATTCAAACAATCTATATGAAATAATGTGAACACTTTCATTGCTTGAATGACAAGCATGAAATTGAAACAAATTACGTTATAGTTTATACTTCACAATTTTTTTATGCACGGTACTAGATTGACTCCATCACTATAGTGGAACGCTGGGTGACATGTGGAAAATTTCTAATAATACGAACTTCGATTTGATTTTTAAGAGAACTAAATCAAACCAGATCCTACAGGAGAATCAAAGGAATTAGAACCCTTTCTTTGCTAGGATTATTGTGGTTTTGGAGGTTTCAGCTACAAGAGAACCAAGAACAGAGAGTTTTTTTTCTTTTCGCTCGAATCTTTGATCTTAAGAACGTAGAAATTAAAAATGAATGATTGTCCTTTTCTGGCCTTTACTGTCCAACTTTAGAATAGACAACTAATAAGTTCCACTTATTAATACATATCGTATATTTTTTTGGCCATCTTATTAGTATGACACTCTCGTCCTTCAAAACTTGTTTAGTGAAATAGACTACATTATATTGAACACTAGTAAGATTAATAAGAAATTAAATTTTGTCAATATGTGTAATAACCATGCATTTATCAGTGCAAATATTGAATCACTAACGTCCACTTAAGATAAAAGTTGAAAAGGGGGGTTGCTGTAATAGATGGAAAATTGGAGTTATTAGATCTTTTCAAAGAAAAACAACGGAATCTTTAATTTCGAAAGGCACGTGTCAAACACGTGTAAAAAAGAAGATGAAGAAGAATTAGAGAGGGGGATAGACTTCATTTTTTTTATACCTAGGTGTCCACATTCGACGACTAATCATGGGGTCTGCGATCGGACCCCTCATCACACAAATCAGGTAAACCGCAGGATGTGCTCCAAATTGGCCAGGGTCCAGAGCCCCCACTGAACTACCAAAGTGCCGAGCAAGTCAAACCCGTGTTGCACATTATCTTCCAAATGAATTCATGTCTTCCAGAAGAGAGTCTGCCTTCCAAGAGCCCCATGAAAAGAACCCGGGACCTCTGATCTACCAGCATTGAATAGTCCAATTCTTTGTCAGTTGGGATGTGTCCCGGGGGGCGACAGACTTCATTTTTAAGAGGGAAAAAGAGTGTGGTAGAAAGAAGAAAATATACGATAAGAAGAGAGAGTGTCTCTGAAATACGAAAAACAAAAACAAAGAGGAAGAACGAGGAGATAGCACAGTATGGTCAATTAAGAAGAGAAGGTATGGACAATTAAATCATGAAAGAAAAAAGAACTATACAAAGTTGAGATTTTTGGTTGCTTTAGTGATATTTGATTTGTTTTTAACACAATTTTGATTTAATTTGAGCATTTATCTATTTAAAGATGCCATGCTCAAGTCTATAATGCCTAAATTAGTTTGCATGCAAATAATGAGTGAAGATATTAACAGATTTTAGTGCTAGAGAATTATTTATTATATGTTTGAATTTGTAATTATATGAGTTCTTTTTCAACCTGTAAGTAAATTATATAGATTATAAAATTATTTTTCGTCGGTGGAAAACATAAGAATAATGCTATTTAGTATCAGTTTAGGTAACCACATTTGATATGTGCAATTAAATGAATATATTGATTTTGCATTTAAATGAACCTATCATTCAATGACATCTAATTGACACGGGTGATAAGTAACATTGATACTAAATAGCATTACTCAAGTATTAAATAAGTATTATTTATCAGGTAAGAATAATTTTTTTAATATTTGTTCTTTAGGGTTAGCGTTGAAGAGTTGTAATTATTTTTTTTATTAAATTATTTATGAGTAAGATCAAAGTCACTATCAAATATCAAATCATGTTTGTCGTCCACCATCAACATGACATTCATGAAAATGATACAACATCGTCGTCTCAATGGCATATCGATTATAATGGCTTAGTTGAAAAGTATTAATGCCTCTACGATTAGCTCATGCAAATGCTCGGCATTATTAAATTATACAGAACAATATAATAGACAAAATTTAATTATTTTATATGGGTTTCAATATCCCAAAGAGGAAAAGATGAATCTGACTGGCCAATCAAATGTTCATTGATAATTTAGAATTTCCAACCTCGAGCAAATGGAAAAACCTCCTCCATTGATTTCTACGTAATCTCCTCCAAGTCAATGTCGTCGTCTTCACGCCAAACCAAATACTTATGAGATGAATGCAGTAAAAACGAAAATATTAAGATGAATGTGGTAGGTTATTGTGCGTTTAATAAGTTCAAATTAACAAGAGCATTTTTAATGTAAGTGTGGATTGCATATAAATATATAAGCAAAATAGATAATGTCTCAAATGATTTTCCAACTTAAGTTAGATTCCATCTAACTGAGGTTGCAAGAAAAAAGTAAATGTTGTAAAGAGGTTATTCTAGATATAAAGATTTTGTTAAATTTTAGTCCATGTTTAGTTTAGCTAAGAGCAACTCCAATGACAACACTAAAACACCAAATTTCATCAAAATTTGGTTCAAAAGTGCCCAATGTAGCACCAAATTTTGCACAATTTTGGTGTTTTGGTGCAAAATTGAATTGGTGNGATTTTGTTAAATTTTAGTCCATGTTTAGTTTAGCTAAGAGTAACTCCAATGGCAACACTAAAACACCAAATTTCATCAAAATTTGGTTCAAAAGTGCCCAATGTAGCACCAAATTTTGCACAATTTTGGTGTTTTGGTGCAAAATTGAATTGGTGTAACACTATTCACTTTTGCATCATATTTCCCAAATGATGCTAAGTCCAATTTGCTCATTATTTTCATTTGCCAAAAAAATTGTTGGAAGGTATTTGGGTCATTTGTGTTATATAATTTTTAATACAATTATTATTATTATTATTATTATTATTATTATTATTATTATTATTATTATTATTATTATTATTTGCATTTTAAAAAAAATGTTAAAAATAATAATTACCGAATTAATTAAAATAAGAAAATT
>CAIGRN010040923.1:0-19627 GCA_903798345.1 Fraxinus anomala
GAAAGGTTATGAATCAATTTACAAGTCCAATCCTCGGCAGAACTTGGATAAAATTGAGCCAAAAGTTCTCAATTCGAGATAAATTTACGAGGAAGTGGTATCTTAAAAACAAGATTGATAAAAATTAATAAAATATGTGATTGAAAAGTTGTGGATTCCATAAAATATTTAATTAAAATTAATTGTTAATTTTAATTTTGATTTTTAGTAAAATTTTAAGGCACCCCAAACAATGGCAAAATGTATGAATATTTATAGAACAAGAAAAAAAAATGAAGAAAACAATATTTTACTCCATATTTGCAAATGAACTTAATTAATTTATAACAATATTTCTTTTAGGATATAAGAAAAAAGAGTAAAAGGTGTATAGTTTCAATAATAATTTTGAAAGTAATAAAAAGGTTGAAGGGTAAAATGGAAAATATTAATTTGTTTTTAAGTGATAATGAAAAATATGTGAAAATTAAATTTTCGGGGAGGTTTATATAAGTTTTCAAAAAATCAGTAATATCTATAATATTTATTTACCCTATCGGGGATACTAAGTGACTCGTTGAGTTTTTACCATTGCAATGCACATGGGCATTGGTAAGCATAGTTCTACTTTGTGTAGAAACCTTCCCCTAAATTGAAAATTGAGAAGCATGTTAGTTGTAATTGCTTGTATTATCTATTTAAATTGTGTTGAATTGACTGTTTCTCAATGAATTGTGAAATATAAATCGCGAGCCGATTCTGTTTGATAAGACCTGAGTTGAAAGCTCGAGTCGAGCCTAGATTTTTTGGTCGAGCGGATGCTCGATTCAGGCAAAAAAAAAAAGTTTGAACCAGTTTTATTCAAGTCGAGCCCGAACCTAGAGTTTTGGCTAGCGACTAGCGAGCCGGCTCGACTCCTTGACATTCCTAGGTTCGCCTAGCTAGTTCATGCTTGTCTCGTTTTTGGATTCTTCATTAATTCCTACGATAATTCGTGCATGATCTTTAGTTGCTAAAAAAACAAAAGGAGAATTGTGAAAAAAAAAAAAAAAGAGGAAATAAAATACCGATAAAAACATGAGATTTCACGCTCAAAGAAAAAGATGATTGATCGAGACAAATAACATCATATACTCTGCATTCATTTCTGATAGCCATGTTCTTGAAAAATTAAATCAGTTTTCAAATATATCCTTAGGGTTTAATCTAGGTGGACCACTTCTCACGAATATCAGTAGGCATTTTTTCCTAAAATCCATATGTGCATAAATCACCCATTTCATTGAAAATATTAGGTATTAGCTTTCTGGTAGATAAATTATAATTATTTGCCCGGAGCTTGCGGATACTAGAATGTTCGACAATATAAATTTCTCATCGGCGTTGGGCTAGGAGTGTAAAAGCGGGTGAAGCTGTCCAAAGCCTTATGTTTGAACGCATTGACAGAGATCGGATGTCACACATGACACGACATGGACAATGAAGGTCATATATCTCCTCCAAATAATCCACCTCCATGGTGGTTTGAATAAAAAAATATACCTTTCTTTTTCATATAAAAAAATCATCCATGTATGGTGAATTCTACAAGCACCTTTGGAAAGGTGACGGTGCTATCTCAATGATCCTTTTATATTCGAGCATTTGCAAAACCAAGTAATTAACATTATAGTAAGGATGCTCAATGTGATAAATGTTACGAGTAATCAATATATAGTTTTTTAGTTGTTGTTGTTGTTAGGGAATTATCAAATTTCTTCTTTGACTTGAATTTCGTGGTCATATTAATTAATTGTCAAGCTCTCGGTTGCGTCGTTTCTCAATTCAGCGGGAAAATACTTAGTTATTTTAAGAGAGAGATGTAGATTGAGAGCTACTAGTATTGAAGGGATATCGATGTAAATTATATTGTAGATCTTCGTTTAGATCAATGCTAATTGCTATGACAAAAAGTAAAAAACTTTCAATTAATGAAAATCATGCCTCTACTTTTAAAATGATTTATTAATTAATCACACTGAAATGCTATCTAGACGGGTACTTAGCACCAATTATGCTAAATAACATTCCTCAATGTAAAAATATGCATAACTAAGAAAGAAATTAACGAGAGGTAAAATAAAAATACGTGCACAATTGGGGTTACTACTTGTAAACAACATACTGTTAAACATTTTTTGTTGTTTCGTGTCGTCTATACATTTGAATCATTTGATTCAACACCTAACTTGTCTGATTCCTCGAGACATTTTAAAGTCATTTTTCAGTATAAAAGTCCAAGGTTTATGCACTCTTTTTAATCTCCAAATATTTAATAGTATAGCTTCATTTGCCCAACTTTCTCTCCAATAAAACCAAATCTGTCACCAATTTGCTTCTTTTCAAGTAGCATTATAGTTTTCTCCCCACAAAGAAAACATTGATATAAACTGTCCGATTTTGAAGAATGATTCACATTTTAATGATCTTTCGACATAAGGCCGATGTTCAATCATTTGACTGAATTGAGAGTTCGAACAATTAAAAATTTGAATTCATGTCTTTATATATCTTAGTGCTTTTAATTGCAAACATGGACTTGAGAATAATGTGAATGTGGAATAACTCTAAAATAAAAATAAAAATGCATAAATATTCGGTATAAATTAATTTATTGGTATTGTTGAAAAGAGAAAAATATTGTTTGGAATGGTCGAGGGTGACAAAATGCCTCCCAAGTTTTACACATTGTCAGCATGCACTCCAGAGTCAATCATAACTCTCAACTTTTAAGCCATCTAAGTACCGTGAAATCTTGATAAAAATTGATAAAATATTTGATTAAAAAAATTTCCGTGAAGGGCATGATTAAAATTGAAGTTTGGCCTGTCCGAAAAGTTGATAAAACTTAGGAAAAACTTTATCAAATAAGCACTAAGTTTTAAACAATTCAAGAATGCCTTTTAAATATAATAAAAATAATAAACATGTATAGATTTGAGTTATACCTCTTGTTTGATGTTATAAGATAGAACCTCAAGACTTAGGGAGGTGTATTCAATTGAAACTTTTAATGATTTTTTGGGATTTAAAAAGTTTAGAAGTATTTAATGTAGACTTTTGAAGGCTCTCTAAAAGTATTGGTGTATTCAATTGAAACTTTTAAAAAGTCTCTAAAAATTACGATGTATTCAATTAAAACTTTTTAGAAGTTTCTACAAGTTTTGGGGTATTCAAATTTTTATGACTTCTAGAGACTTTTATAAGTCTCCATGATATTAACTTTTAAAGAGAAAATACTGAAATAAAATCTCAAAATTTCTCTTATTAATTACAAGATTTTGGGAGACTTTCACATTAAAAAAAAAAAAAATTAATATGTATTTTCGTTCAATATTTCTCTTTCGTTTTCCCTTATACGAGTATTAGAGTTATGATTAAAATTTATTTTTTTCTATTGATTAAATTAGTTTCTATTTTTCTTTTTCTCTTTCCTATTGTTTATTTATATTTTCTATGAAAAAATTAAATTGTATTCTTATAACTTTTTTTTCTTTTTCCATTCATTTTTCTTAAAAAAAATATTTTTAATTAAATTATAAAATTATTTCTTTTTTCATTCATTTTTTTGTGAAAAATATCCAATTTTAATTAAATTATAAAATTTTATATAAACTAATTTATAATTTAATTTAAATATTTATTTTTTATTTATTTTTTAAAGGTATATTATATTAATAATATTGAATATTTAATTTATTTTTTATATGTATAATTATTATTTATTTAATTAAGGTTTTAATTTATTTTTTAAAATTTTATTCTTTTTTATTTTTTAAAATTTTATTCTTTTTAAAATATTTTTTATTATATAGGGGAAAAATGAAGGAGAATGGGGAATGATGAAAAGCATCACCTTGTATGCGATAATTTCATAATATTTCAAAAATTCACATAAATTTTGTCTTAAATGAAAGTTTTCAAAAATCTTTTAAATTCTACAAAAGTCTCTAAAAGTTTTAAAATGAAAGAAATATTTTTATATGTTATTTGAAGTACTAATTCCATACAAATCTTTAAAAAATTCATGAAATTCACATAAGTTATCACTTAAAAAAAGTGCATCAAAGTCTTCAAAACCAGAAATTCGAGATTTCAAGTTTGATGTTCCTAAATGAGCAACCATCTAGCAAAGAATATTAAAAATAAAATCTTGCATCGCTTTAATCTAAAAATGATAATAATTAATAAATAAAGATATGAGGTTGATCTTCAAAGATGAAGCCCAAAACTCGATATAATTTTCAAAGTTGCAGAAAAAATTACATAGATGTACATTATTGATCTCAAAAGATGCGCTAACAGAATCTCAGTCGCATCCCCTTCACATAGTGCGCATACACATTGAAGCACCTAAAAAGGTCGCCGATTGAGAAAAAGGTTCGAGTCCGAACCCAAGATGCAGTTACTTGATTAAATAAGCACAATCCCATTAAATAATCAATGTCGAATCGATCAATATGGGAGCCCACGACATGACCATACCACGTAATTTATAGATATAACAATAGTCCCCCAAATCTGAGTCGTATATTCATATATGGGTCGAATTTTGAAATATAGGATGTCAAGCAGACGAGGTTTTATAGATTGTCTAAAAAATATGAGTGACTCTAATAAGCAAGAACTTATTAACTACCTAAAAAATATGCATCGATCTCAAATAGACGATGACTTATTATTTGCCTAGACAATATAAACTGTTCCAATAAGTGAAGATTTTTGAATTGTCTCGAAATATGTCGCAAATAATTTTTCAAAATTTTGGTAGCATCTCCTCTGTAATATGGATTAAACCAACCTACAATATAATAATATCTCCACTGCACATATACAAAGTAAATTGTGATTCATTTGACCCCTCCACAAACTCATGACAATAACGTGAATCATAGCAAATCAAACTTCTCAAAGATAGAATATGTAGAGAGTCTATCATGTGTCATATAAAATAATATGTTGTCGATAATAAAATGATAATGTAGATAACGTGGCATACGTACAAACTGTAGTGAAAAGAGTGTTATGACATACTGGAAATGATGTGACTTACGTACTTAGTAGCAATAATCTAAAGTATGCTAGCAGCAACAACGTAATGATACTAAGATACTAGTATTACGCGAAGGGCTCCCACATTGATCGATAAGAGAACTTTCACAGATGGATAAGAGAACTTGTTAGTGTCAAACTGGTTACTCAACTTCTACGTTTTATTCAAACTTGGTTAATCTCTCCACTTCTGTTAGTCAAATAAATGGAAAAAATTGATGTGCACTTAACTTTGTCGAAATGTTGAGATAGCGTCTGACATGGAAAAAATGTTGTTGTGTTGGCATCTCAATTAAGAGGGGTCATGGAAAGAACAGGGAAGAAACTTATAATATCGTAGCCGCTCATGGTTATTTTGACGTATTAATCTTTTGTCGTGGCAAAGATTGTTGTTTGTTTTAATATAGTCACCCAACTTCCATATTTGCTACAAGTTGGTCACTCTGACAAGGTCATCAAAAAAGTAAAATAAACCTCAAAAAAAATTAATAAAAATTAATATATATAGCACAAAGAAGTGGTAATGAGTACTTACTTTTGTGTATGTGATATAACATAAAAATTTTCTAATTAAAAGAGTAATAAAATGGAAGGCAGATTTTCCACTCGTTAACTTTCTCCTGTAAATTTTCATGCAACTATTTTAGTTTTGTTCTTCTTCCCACATTTTCAAATCGTCGAAATAATCGCATGTGATGGACTCACTCCAGCATCAACTCTTCTCCTAGAGGTAAAACAACAAAACTATAGATGATTTCTCACTTCTACGATTTCTCACCCATTTGAACTGTCCCCTAATAACTCAAATTCTTTTGAGGTAACACCACTTTTTTTTTGTGTGTGTGTGTGTGTTGGAGACTAATTTTAAATGAATAAACATGTGACACATACACGCTCTCCCCATCCTCTAATAGCTTAGGCACTAATTTTAAATTTTATTAGAAATGTGTCTACCTATCTAATAACTTAAACTTGGTGAATCGTACACCCCAACGACAAAGGAACTTATGGGTCAGGCATTTTTCAGGGAGTAGACTCCGTGCCTTTCTTTTTTCGATCAGAATACAGATAAGATCAAAAAGGACATCACTCTTGGATGAAGTAATTGAATGAACACAATACATATAAGATCTCATCTAACCTTACCTATAAAGATCAATTCAACGCCGAAACTCACGGTGAGTCGTTAGGAAATATTTATACATGTTATAAATAAACTTTTCCTAGTCTCCTCCACCTAATTTCAGAATAATTTCTCCTCAAGAATTTGGGGAGGGGGCATGTGACTAAATCCTAATTAATGTGCATCATGACCACAGGTAGATGGGAACGACTAAATGTCTCATAAATGATTTTATCTATTGTTTATGTTATTGAATGGTCATGTGTACATCGAAGTAGGGGTCCCTAGAAAGGAAAAACAAACACAAAATATGAATAATTAAATAGTGATTTAGTTAATTAATGTCTGACTGAGTTTTTATGTCGTAATGAGATATCTGGCCTTAATTTTCATTGATGATAATAATTTTAAACTTTTGAGTGCTTAGAACACGTTTAAATTGAATAATTTAAGCTGATTTTTTTTTAATTTTTTGAATCAAACTTTACGTTTATAAGGTGAATTTCTGGCTTGTGAGTTTTTTCGAGACTATCTGCTTATTTTTAGGGAACATTACGCCAAAAGAAAATTGATATCTTTCTTGACTGTAATATGCTTTTCACATCTAGAATCAAGTCTCATTGGTCAAATATTCCTACACATATGAAGACAATCGGCGCTATCGAGCATTCCTCGAGACAAACCTAAAACTCATGAATTATTCCCTCGGATTAAGATCCCAGTCTCCCAATAAATTATATTTGATCAAGTCACACGTAAAGAGATGACATGTTTATATATTCGATACTAGAAACGAACTTTTGGCCAACCAAAAAAGAAATAAACAAGTGGTAATACCTCTACCCATTAATCGAAAACAAATTCAATCAATTGGTAACTTTTCTAGTAAGCAATCTTGATTTTCCTAGCTAGCAGTGCCAGGTCACATACAAGGAGGAAAAGTAGCATAACCCCTATATAAGTTATGAATAGACTCGTTTTGTCAAACTGTTTATTTACTTTCAATAATCTTAACAATCATTCCGCGTGTCAATAGTTGGACACTACCTCGACCCAATATCAAGTTCATTCTAACAAGAAGAGATCCACATCACGTACAACTAGTCTACAAAGCTATCCAAATAAACAATTAATCTCGATGAAGAAAATTCTGATTCTCCACCAGATTGTTCATCCTTCCACAAGAAGTTGGACTTGAGGATTTACAGACAACTCGGATCTGTCGTGTTCAAATATATTCGTATGATGTAAACATCATTAAAAAATGATTATTGTGGAAATTCTCCCGTCTAAAATTTTAATATGAGCTTGTCTGGGAGGGATTTTAATTGGATTAAAATTGAAAATAAAATCTTTATTGAGTCTCACTCGTCTAATAAAAGTCAACAATAACAACTAATTTTTCAATTTTAAACCAATTAAAATCCCTCCCAAACAAGCTATATGTGATAAAACTAACTGATGCATGTGGGCAGATACTAAAAGGACATCAATTTTTGACAGTTTCTTAGATGAATAATATAAGAAATATCTCTCTGCCTAGGTTCTTTTCATAATCGGTCTTCGATTCAAATACAAAATAAGAGTTACAGTAGTGTAACTTTGGTCAAGCGTTATATACAATGATTAAAAGAGAATGCTGACTATTTCATTTTATCCTTCGAAGTTAAGCATGTGAGGTGCATGTGCATCATTAAGGATCGCACCTAATCCTATAAGTAGTCGACCATTACTATGACTCTTTTTAGTCTATTTATCAGCCCAATATATTGAAAAAAAAATTAAGATTTAGAGCTTCTTGACTGGTAGCTTGATCAGTCTCTTTCTATTTCGCTAGCACGAAAGGAGCATCTAATCTTCAATTATTAATGAATTAGTTGTCTGTGTATGGTGTTCGGCGCCTCAATTTTGAAGCTCAGAAAATCAATTCCTTCTATTAATTTCACTGCCACGTGGCATCTTTTGACGAAACTGGACTTGGTTGCAATTTTCAAAAATTTAGTGTTTATTGCATGCTAAAAATGGGTTCATGACTTGTTGATCCTCCGTATGTTGCCGACATTTACGTTAACGGAAAAGATTAATTAATTAGGTTGACACTTAGCCCTTGTTTGGTACGGTTAAAAAGTCCGATTAAAATCTAAATTCAAATCAGTAATTAATTTTAATCACACATTTTATATAATCAATAACTTTTCAACCACACATTCCATCAACTTTTATTAAAATTTACTGAAAATCTAATTTTAATCTCTATCAAACAGGGGCAATAACATCTGACGAAGTTGTGCTTGATTAATGGGATGAGTTTGTCGAAAATAACGTACCACGTGAATATATAGATGATTCCATTCTTGTTTCTTGATATTTTAGGTCACGAATTCTTATTTTATATAAACGGCGATTCTGTTAATTCGAGATTGATTTATTAATTCCGATTGAATCAATATAAAGTCTCCCTTTTGGAGAAGCAGTTATTTGTTTTTGGGCTATCACAACTTGAACATTGTGCGAGCAAATTCCAGAGATCACATTATTAACTAGACAAGTCAGAAGATGTCACTTTGTCAAGTGTTCAATTGTACATTGAACACAAACAGTCTTAAATATGCACTAAAATGAGCGAAAAATAATGATTCATGGTTCACATATTGAGTTGGTGAACAAAATCCATCTATTTAAGCTTAATCCAATTTAGGTTTTGTGAAACTTGAAGTTGAGTAAAGATTTTCAATGACCATCACATTACCAAACATGATTTTTACAATTAAGCATAGATTTGATCCGTCTACTATTTTCCCATTAATCCACTAAAGTTATAGGCTGCTTTCTTTTTTAGTCAATATTATGTACCACAAAATTCCATCTTATCTCATTTGTTTAACTTGTTAGGCTAAGAAGGAAAATTACGTAAGTTATTTACATATTTGGGTATTCAACTTTTAGAGAAAATTTATCAGTGTTAGTTCAATCAGGTTCTTCATCTATAATTTTCTTACCCAATAGGTCACTCAGTCTGATTTCACTATCAATAACGGTAATTAACAAGAGAAAATGTGGCTTACAAGGTGCAACTTGTGACCAAAAAAAAAAAAAAAACTGATTTATATGGTAAGTATTCACACATCAAAATATTGCTTCTTCGTAATTTTATAATGGAAGCAAACTGAATGACCTTTGTACAATAAATTTAAGAGGGATGATATAATTCAACAAATTGGAGTTGTTTGATCATTGTCAGTTTTATCGAAGGTAAATATACAATTTACTCAGTTTCCTACGTTATATTGTTTTTAAACTTACCATTTTTATAGGAGGTAAATATGCAATTTACCTTAATTTCCCAAGTATTATTCATTTCTAACTTACTTTCTTCGTACTATCAATTTGGGATAGCTTAAAAAGTTGAAGTCAAAATCAATAAATAATTTTAAAGACATGTTTCATTAACCTTTAATAAAAATTCGCTAAAACTTTTATTAGAAGCTCTATGAAACAACCCTATATCTCTTTGTTTTCTATCTATCAATCATGGGCCATACCCTTCCAAACTTATCTTTTTCTTCTGATCAGAAATTTATGATGCATATTGGTTTTAGTGCAAATAGTGTCTCATAGGAAGTTGCCATAAATTAAGAAATACATGCATATATATATATATATGTTAATTTTTGTACTAAATCAAGAATCTAAGTATGGTACAAGAATCCCTTATTTCTATATTTTGTTTCTTCCCATTCTGATACTCTAAATTTTGGGTCGACTACACAAATCATTTTCAAAATTTGGAAAGACAAAAGGCTATAAGCAAAAAGAATAGAGATGCCTGCAGTTTGGTTTGCTTTGAAGAGATCTTTACAGTGCAAATCAGAGCCATTGGATGTTCATGATCCAAAGGGAAATGGGAATGGGAATCTGAGCCATATATTGACAAGGAAATCGGGCAGTGGACGGTCTGGATGTTCTAGGTCTATTGCAAATCTGAAAGATGTAATTCATGGAAGCAAAAGACATACAGAGAAGCCACAAATTTGTAGTCCAAGATCCATTGGAAGTAGTGAACTTTTGAACCCAATAACGCATGAAGTGGTGTTAAGTAATTCAACTTGTGAACTAAAGATCACGGCCGGATATGGTTTCCAAGAAGGTGGTGGCAGTGACGGCGGTTCGACGTTTGTGGGCACGCTTAAGCCGGGAACTCCGGTCCCAGGGCGGCTGAAGGAAAATAAGCCTAGAGGATTGGCTAGTCCTATGAGGAGGACATCTAGTAGCCTTTCCAGGAGGAGTTCTGGATTTGGGGTGATTCCCACGAGGCCTAGGGCCTCCTTTGGTGCAGATTCTAATGGTGCTTTATTTTGCCATAAATGTGGCGAGCAATTTGTTAAATGGGAAGCCATCGAAGACCATCACCTCTCCAAACATGCCGGTACACTTTACCTTCCGTGCTTTGGCGACCTCAAATTTATTGGAAAAAGAGTTAATTTCGTTCTTGTTGTCGCGTATGTTATTAATCTTTTTTTTTTCCCTAACAGTTACTGAACTTGTTGAAGGAGAGTCCTCAAGAAAAATAGTCGAAATAATTTGCCGAACGAGCTGCACAAAGCCAGACAGTAATTGTGGTGGAATTGAGAGGATTTTGAAGGTCCACAGCATGCAGAATACACTAGCACAATTCGAGGAATACCGAGAATTAGTGAAGATAAAAGCAACCAAACTTCCCAAGAAACATCCTCGTTGTCTAGCCGATGGAAACGAGCTTTTAAGGTTCTATGGAGCAACAGCCGAATGCAATCTAGGCATCAATGGCTCCTCCAGCCTTTGTACATCGGATAAATGTTGTGTTTGTCGAATTCTAAGACACGGGTTTTCATTGAAAAAAGGGATAAATGGTGGTAGTGTTGGAGTATTCACAGCTTCAACAAGTGATAGAGCATTTGAATCAATCCAATTACATGATGAAAATCCTTCTATAAGAAAGGCTCTAATAGTGTGCAGAGTTATAGCAGGCAGGGTTCATAGGCCTTTAGATAATGTTCAAGAATTGGCTGGTCAATCAGGATTTGATTCATTGGCTGGGAAATTAGGTCCCCATTCAAATATTGAAGAACTCTATTTGCTCAGTCCAAGAGCTCTCCTTCCTTGCTTTGTGGTAATTTACAAACCTTAAGTCGTTGTAGACAAAATTTTAACTTCTTTCAAGCACTTGAAGTTGGCTCGTGCTCAAGTAAGTTTTGTGGATTCAGCTATTATTTCCAGTTTTCCACTACCTTTTGTTTAGATTTTGTACACTTATGTTTATAAAAGCCATTTTTTCCATGCTACTTTTCACTTATAAGTGGAAAAATAATGGATTAATTTATCAAAATTATAAATACATGATCTGTCATTAAGTATTTCTCTCTTTGCTGACAGTTTTCTATTTCACTTCTTGGTAGACATAAATAGGGACTCTGTATTTAATCCCCAACTTGACTCGTCAGAGAAAAGTTTATCTCATCTGACTTTGCATGTTGTATTGTTTCTGGAGTAGAGCATGTGGTCCCATTCTTGCTTCATCTGGTTTATTTCATGGCATATTTGGTACGTTTAATTGAATAAGACAAACGTGTCACTTGAAATGGTTGGGACAATTTGTTGCTCGACTAGATAAGATAAGTGACAATTGGCTTTTATTTATATTCATTCTTATCAAGTCTAATATACTAAATATGTCATCAGTATAACTTTTTCGAGCATATTCAATATTGTCATTCCCAAATCTTATAGAGTCTAGTGCTAAGGTGTGACAAGATTGGGCATGTTTTGGATCTATATTACATGCCTTTGATGCTACTCTATTTTATGACCAATGCTCCTTCACAACTACTCATCAAAGTAGACTACGAGCTCATTTGAATTTGTAATCGCTGCTTATATATTCAGTAATGACCATAATTCACATTCTTTAATCTTAATAAGTGGAAGACATACCAAATGTTAGATATCATATTATTAATGGAATTCTATATGATGTCAGACTAAAGAATCGTCAACAAGAGTTACTAACAAACTAAATAATTGATAACCAGACTCGATAGTTGTCACTCTCTCTTTATCCAGCACATTGTTTAGTTAATAGGCATGTTTATGACAAACATAATGCATCTTGTGGTAGAGAATAAAATGGAAAATATACATGAACAATTTCTGTCTAGTGGAGAGTTGTGCTCAAACGAGTTGAGTTAACGCTTTGATTTGAAAATTATTTATAATAAAAATAAGTTATTTTACCAAAAAGCAAAGGATATTTTTCATGTTTGTCAAATAGAGTTCTAGTTTCATACAATTGTTATCAAATTCATAATTTTTTCTAGATTTGTCAAATCCAATTAAGTTCATTCAATCAAAAATCTTTCTAAATCAAACTTTGTAGAAGACACATGCAATATGATTTTTTTATAATCTTCAATGATTTTTTTTTTTCTGATAAAGCACAATTTCAGTATTCTAGATGAGTTTTTGAAAAATCAAAAAAGAAAATCTCGGTAAACTATAACTTTACAGAAGAATGTTTAAAGAAAAACAAATTTATACACGTCAATATTTTGAAAAAGCACAACTTTATATATATATCAATAATTTATTATTTCAGGAGTAACACATTATTGTGTTAAATCGCAAATGGATTATATTGCATAGTACTAATAGTAAAGAGTAAGCGTCGAGTGTCGATCTATGATTTATGACTGGGGAGGTAAGTGTTATTTTCCAAAAGGGCTGGGGTGTCTTTGTATTTCTCGAAAACTATGGGGAGAATCATGTAATATTCTCAAGGAATAAAAAACATGACAATACAAATACATGACAAAAAAAAGAAAAGAAAAACCTAAAGTACAGTTAGGGCAGACGAATTGAGTGGATTAGCGTCTCCCGAACGAAGGTTTCAAACCCTTCTCTCCCAAATACCAAATCCCAGTTTCCTTTTCTCTGTTTAAGTTTCTGCAGACTGCAATTATTACTATTAGATAGATTTTTAGATAGGGGAAAATAGTGGAACTATAATTGTTTCTTTTATATTTTTATATACAGATTTATTCAGTAAATAATCAAATTGGGGGAGAAGGGTTTTTAATATTTATATATACACATCTGTGTAGATTCATATATATTGAATAATTTAGTGAGAGATTGCAAGAAGCAAGTAGAGTGAAAATGTCGAAGAAGAAAGCAACGATGACTCTCAAAGATTTCCATGGCGGTTCGATTCCTTCCGATCTTCGTCTCCCCTCTGCACCTGGCGTGTGAGTTCTTTTGACCTTTTGCCCCTTTCATTTCATTATTGATCATATCGGAATAAGTATACGTGTCCAAGTCTGTTTTTGTAATATTATTTTTGGAAAAATGTCGGTTTTCTCTTTGGGTATGAGTTCAATACTATACTTGTTCATTTGATTTCAATTCAAGATCATTTTTTAAGTTGAATTTTATACCCAATTGTAGTGTCATTTCCCATTAATTTCTTGAATCCAGGTTTATTTGTTTATATTGTTTGGTGAAGCTCAGTGCTTCTTTAATTGATGTTTTACAGAAATTGTCTAGATCTAACTTCTAGATCCTTGAAATGTAAAAACCATATGAACTTTAAATTAATTTATTTATTTGAAGCATGTGGTTGACGTTTTATTTACTCGGTAATTCAGAACAGTAAAATATATGAAGTGGAGTTCTTATTTGAAATTTTGAATATGGTTCGTATTTTTGGACAGAATGGCGAGACCTGCAGATCGTGGTGGTTTTGATCAGCAGTCGCCATGGGGAAATTTGATGGGTAGGTCCAATCAACGCTTGCGGCCAGCATCAGCTGGTTCAGCTAGGAACTTTGAGGACAAGACCCCATTTTTAAGTCACAGTGCTCACATTGGCCGCAATTTTGACGAGGATGAACGCAAGCCTTTGGATGGGTTGTCAGGTCCTCGTCGAACTGTCAGTGATGAGAGCAACCATGCTCTGCAAAGTCATGCGGTAGAACCTAAGATAGATAGTTTGGCTGGTGCTAGTGTTGGTATTCAGCTGTCTTCAACCCGTCCCTCTCATTTGTCTAGTGATCCAACTGTTAGTTCTTATGCTGGAAGGCATAGTGAAGTTCATGGCAATGCTGGGGTGAATTATCAGAACGTGGGTGTCAATTCCAGGTCAGTGGTTGCTGGTTCCTATTCAAATCCGTGGGGTGTGAAGAAGGAGGTGGCACATGTAAGGGATCCTGTATCTGCTTCATGGTCAGCTCCGGATGTTGCAGTGAAGCTGGCACATGCTAGTGCCATTGAGAAGGTCTCATCTGGTCGGTGGCATTCGCAACATGTTCATCCTCTAAAAGATGTTGAGGTCATTGGACAGTCGGAACCCGATAGAGAATTTCATTATCGGGGCAAAGATATGTATAACAGGAATATTAACAATGGCGTAGACGTGTTGGGTGAAACTGACGATCATGATATTGCATTGGCGACGCGTATGGAAAGGAATCTGATTGCTGGTGATGGAATTCACAATGGTGGAAAGGAGACACTGTCTCATGATAGAGTCAGATCTACCATGTACGCGGAGACGCATGGGAGGAATCCCTCCGTTAATCACAAGGAATTTCAGCCACGTAGCACTGCTGGAGTATCTGGTGAGACTGAGTTACAGTCTCCAGGGACTTCAGAAACATCAGCGCGACCCAAATTGAAGTTACTTCCAAGATCCAAACCATTGGAGAATTTAGAGCTTCCTATTGATTATAAACAGGTAAAAGTCAGTGTTTTAACATTCTGGTATTTCTATTGAACTTGAAATCAAGAATAATTTAATCTATCTTTGCAATTCTTCTTTTTTGAGTGACAGGGATACCAGCAGCCAAGTGATCCGATTCATGTGAGGGAAGACAATGAATTACCCAGAATTGCGAATCCCGTTGAACCTGGGTTTACTGGATCAATGGTCGTTAATCAAGTGGTAGAGCGCCCAAAATTGAATTTGAAGCCTGGCTCACAACCTCTTGAACAATTGGAGGGAAACACTGAAATCAAAAGGTCCGCCAACTTTTACCAACTAGCTCACAGAATTGTGTGTTGTTTATTTCTTCTGGACCTGTTTGCATTCTTAATCCATTTGACTTTTTTTATAACACGTGAAAGGATTAATAGATTACATTTACTATTGATGAAACTTTAAAGTAATTGACAGATGATAAACTGAGGTGAATTACCAACTGTTTCAAAATAGCAATAGATGTAACTTTTATGTAAGTTTATTTGCCAAGGAGATGATAAAGGTACTTTGCTCCAAGGAGATGCTAATAAATTTGGTCATTGTCAGCCTTATCAAATTGTGGCAACTTATAATGACTTCAACAAGGTATGTTAATGTTGACAATTGAGTGCATTTTAGGAAAAGGCAGTTGGGTCGTCAGCTTGCTAAGTCTGCACATTTTCAGTGTTAGAATGGCACAGAAGTTACAACTTGGAACTTGTTAGCCCACTCTCATGCAATAAGTAACACTCAAAGACCACCCACTGCAGGTACCCTATTCTTGAGGTTTTCACTGCCAATGAAGATGGTAAGTCTTAGCACCAGACTTAGCAATCACCAGAGTTGGTGTAGAAGCAGTAACAGTAGTTCAGGACCAGAGCAGCAGTGACTACATTAACGGGTTTCTACAGTAAAGGACATTGGCAATCAGTTATAACCCATTATAACTTATAATAGAGTTATTGATGAAGCTGCAGTAGCAGAAATACCAATAATAGCATTAAGTCTGATAACTTTAGCTTAAGAAAAGAACTAAGCTTGTTGTACATTTATCTATTATTTATCAGTTATAAAACAGTTCAAAGGATAGTATTTTTCTTTACTATCACAATTTACCTTTCTCATGCTGGTTTCTCTTCGAATTTTAGTTTTTTCCCAATTAGAACTCTCTTGTTGATCCTCTCCACTTTGGTCTTTGTCATTGTCACAGAAATGCTGTGTTCGCTGGGGCTCGTCCACGAGAAGTGGTAAGTTCATTTCCCTGTCATTATCATATTGTCTGAAAAAATCATTTGGAAATTTCAAGTTATGTAAATCTTCTTTCGGCTTGGTGCTTTAGTTCTAAACCTCTATTTATAGGCTTTTTGGACATTCAGCCCCTGTTTGGAACCCATTCTCATTCTCATTTTTTTTTTCTTTTTTTTCATTTCAACCACACATTCTCCAAATAAAATAATATTACACACAAATCTAAAACATTTCATCACTTTTCCACCACACATTTTTCCATCAATCACTATTCCAAAAATTCTATTCTCTTTAAAATGGGTTTCAAACACAACCTCATTTTCTATCTCGGTCTTGCTGCTACTCCAGCTGTGGTTTTATCTTAGATTCTTAATAATTGATGGTCATGGGTCCTTTCTACTTCTTTTCTGTATGATTGTTCCATGGTTAGCTTTATTATCGTGATTGTCAATCCGTCTACCAGGTTCTGAAGGATCGGGGAATCGATGGTGTTGCCATTAACCTTTATGACAGTCAACCTCCCTCTAGGTATCGATCTAATTTCAGTTCTTTTTAATTGGAGTTTCTATGAATCAAAGATTAGTGCATGTTCACACAACTCCTTTTCCCATCTTGATTTGCAATATTTACTGCTTGAAGGATCAAGCAAGATGCTCCCAAGATGGATCCAGTGGCGGTGCAAGTTACTCCTGCTGGTTACAGTGAAAAAGCTAAAAAATTTCTGGGTGATCAAAGGGTAGCGAGGAGTTCTGATAGGCGAGATCAACTTGTGGACATCGAAAGAACAGATGCACAGAGGAGGAACAAAGGAAATGAAAGTTGGAGGAATTACAGAGAAATTGAGAAACACAACAATGACCTGCAGCTGCAGCAACAGGAGAGGCCACCGTCACCTGACTCCTGGCGCAAGCCTGTCGAAAACCCAAAACCCGACTCCGCGCCTGCCCCTGGGCAGCGTTACGGGAAAGTGGCTTCTGCTCTTGAGCTTGCCCAGGCCTTCTCCAGACCAGTCTCTGATCCGACTATTGCTGATCGTCTTTCTGGCCCCCGAGGCATTCCAAGCCAGAGTCAGATACCTTTTTCTCGGTTAACAGGTCGAGGCCCGAAGCCTCAGATTAATGGTTTCTGAATAATAACTATGGCCGATACACTTAAAACGAGAGAAACTTTCACCCTTGCCAAATGTGCATTTGCACCTGAATCCCGGATTGTGGGTTGTTTTCTCGTTCGTAGTAAATCATTGATAAGGGATCCGATAGGTACTTGATGCAAGGTTCGAGCCACCAACAAAGTGCAATGGAGGAAGAAAATAACATTTTTTTCACGTTGACAATAATCACATAACTGTTGTATTTCAGGAAATTTATCTATTTACAAATTTCCAATTCAAGTTCATCTAGCCTAATTTGGGATTTATGAATTTGTGAATTGATTTATCTTCCATTGATCGCATTTGCCATTGTGCTTTAGTTTCCATTGATGCTCTTTCTTTCCACTGCAGTAACTTATTCAATTTTTTTCAAATGTAATAGAGGTTTCAAAGTTGCTTGCTTAAGCGTAAACAATTTGCTTATAAGGAAATAAGTTAATTTCATATAAAATAAATATTTTTAATTAGTAATTTTGGCACATTAAGCTACATCAAATTTTGTCTGCTGTACAGTATTAACATCACGAATATGAATTCTTGATCATGTACTGTCTCTCTGGCTACCTGTCCTTAATCAACACTATTAATAAATTTATTAAAGTAGTTGATAATTTAAGGACTTGGGTCCTATATATGCAGGTTTTATTTATATATTTTGAGAAAAGATTTTAATATTTATTTGCTCTTGTCCGTCTAGTTAACTTTCTTGACAACATTGCAATTTCAAGAAATGATTTAATACAAAGAAGATGGTGGTTAGTAACATTGCCGACAAGCAATGTGACTTTCCCAGAAGGCTTATGAGAATTAGTTAAGGTTTCCGAATAAGAAATAGTCGAGATCACTTGTATTAATACACTAAAACAACTGCTCGACTGGGCAGGTAACATCGATGACAGTCTGTTGCTTCTTACCAACTGCGGCTGCGGCTGCTCTAAGCCCTCGACCAATACTGGGGAAATCGGAAGGGGAAATCCTTTTCGTGTCTCATATAGAGCTTCTACTACGCAGAAATGGAGAAATCTTGCTACTTCTGATGTAAATGCACACAGTTTCAATTTCATAGTTACGTCTAAATCATTAGAGATTTGTATTCTCTATATATAAATCTAGGGATAATTGCAGCAAATGTCTCAAACCTTTCAGATTTTTGCGCATTTTATCATAACATCTGATTTGTGCCAGTGGAAGTCCCAAACCTTTAATAAATATGCGGCGGGGGTCCATCCATTTGACCGTTAGTCAACCAAGAATAGTAAAGTTTGACCAATTTTGACAAAATGAGAAGGGGCAAAATTGTAAATTGACAATCATTACAAAAAACAAAAACAAAATAAAAAAAACAAAAACAAAAACCGTCCCATCTCTCTCTCTCCTAGCCCCAGCCCCACCCTTCTTCTTCAACCTTCATCCACACCGGCAACATAAACTAGCCACCACCCACGACCACCTCAATAACGTCGGCAACAGAAAATAGCAACAAAAATTCGGTAATTCATTGGTGCCGGCAGTGCCCTAACAATTTCGTTCACTTCAAACCAAAATCCAAGCCTCCATCTCCTTCAAACCATCTAAATCTATCAATTTCTTTCACTTCTCATAGATTCACAAATCCTCTAATTTCAACCACATAAGCTGAAGCCCTCTCCTTCTTCTTCCCGTCACCATCGCTAGGCAAAATTGGGGAAAGTGGTCGGGTAAAATCGAGGAAATCACAAATGAAATATGGTGGTGTGAGTGGAGGAGATTTGCAAAATCAATCTAGTTCATTTGCTCTCAAAGGAAAAGACGAAACTTTTAGCCACTGTTACGGAGTTGGTGACTTGGTGATTCGACCCTGCTGAACTAATATCATATGAAGAGAACTTTGCTGAAAAATACAGTCAAATTAATTCATGACCATTTTTAAAGGCAGTGGAAGAAGCTGTGGATGAGATATCTAGGAGACACAGTTTGGGGTTGGCTTGCTGGTGTCGGAACAAGTACAATTTCTGGCCCACAACTGCTGAGGGCTACTGTAAATTCATTATTTTTCACAACGGTGACGATTTTGAAATTTGATGGTTACTGTGAAAAAAATCAATTTTGAGATCAATTTTGAGTTCAATCGATTTTTGATGGATTTCGTTTGTTTTGTGGCAAGATGGTTGACGAGGGCTGGTGGTTTCATACTGGCGACCGTCGACGACGACGGTTTGGTTGGGTGTTGGGGATGGAGAGAGGGCTTGGGGAAGAAAAAGGAGATGGGGGTGGGGGTGGGTTTATAA
>CAIGRN010040932.1:0-14110 GCA_903798345.1 Fraxinus anomala
TCTGACCACATTATTTACTGAATTTCACGTTATACATGCATAATCACCTAATTCAATCTCTATTATGGTAAAACATTGATTAATCTTTAATCAAATTCTAGAATCTTTGAACCCTATTTTTCCAGGTTACGGATCAAGTGATGTAAATTGACAAGATCATTACGGATTATATGTCAATGTCCTTAATTAGTTTAGATTGACATCAAAATCTATTGATCAAGTGGTTAATAGAATCTCGATCACCTCCCTGTCCACCTAGGCATCGCATGCACGCTAAAACACATCATTAGGGTGCAAAGATTACCGGTCGAGAAAAAAGGTTTGACAATCGTTTGTATTTTAACGATCAAGTCAACATCTAGACGAGAGAGAATAAGTGCAAGAAACGGGGTGATGGGATTTGGCTAGGATTATACATACCCTGAGTATGAAATGAACTCTCTCACACACACACACAGGGGAAGGAAAATAGGCCAAGATGAGTTAGTGGACCGTAAATGGGCAAAGATGAGTTAGTGGATTAGGTTCAGACCCAGGAAGAGGTTGCTTCATTTAATTAACCCAATTCAATTGACATAATCGATTGTCGAGTCTGCGAATGTGGAACTCCCATCACTACGCGCATGTCACGTAATTCACAGATGAAATAGTTCATATGATTTGGATATTCTTTGATTAAATTTTATTTAATGTTACCTATACATATTCGCTACACTGAATTTGTGCTTAGTTGTTACACTGGGAAGATAAGTAGTAGTCTCTCTGTTCATGCTAGTGAGTTGCTTGCATTAGGGAAAGGATTGTCTGCTGCTAGGAAATGAGGTTTATACATCTTAGAAGTGGAATGTGATTTTTCCTTAGCAGTCTCCGAGATTCGCCTACAAATTTTTCAGCTATTGGTATTGTTGGCTTTTAGATTTAATCACAAGGAAATTGATTTTCCTTTGAATATTAAATCAAAATGGATTATAGATCAGATCTCCGTTTAAGATTATTGTTGAACCTCGAAATACAATCCGCAAAGCGCAAGGCAATGTGCAAGGGAACAAGAGCATAAATGGTTCACCCAAAGTAGGCTAACCTTCCCCTTATCTAGGGTGACTATAGGCTATTAGTAAAACAATACGTGGGCTAAGGAATAAAACGTGACACTCTTAATAGAATCAGTTACAAGTTAGCTAATAAAATGCTGATATTTGTCATTTTCCTAAATGACTGAATTATCTCAAAGTTTGAAGGGAATTTTTTAAATGCTCCCATTTTTGAAGAGAAATGGATGCAATTCAAATACCTCCATTCTAAATCGTCACTTTTCCTCTTGCTTCCAGCTTGAACATCAGAATTTTTGTTAGGTGAGAGGATTTGTTGATTTGATTCTATCGTCAATAAATTGGTACCATTTGTGGAAATTTTTGAACAAAGTAAATGACAAAAATCTGTTGTAGTTGAAGAAACCTTGAAATCCCCAAGATTTGAGAAAAATGAATCCAACGGAAGGAAACTTACCCTGGAGGTTGAAAACATAGAATACAGTAGTGACGATCATGTGGATAATGATGCTAATCCAAAACGACCACGAGAGAAAACACCGGTAAAGTCACAAGCCGGTATGTCTCTTGCTCAACATCGCCGCTTAAGGAAAAAGATATCCATTGCAAACTGATCTAGAGATGACTGAAAGCCTTAAGGTATTGACACGGAAAATGTGTTGTTACACGCGAAAGTTGAGAATCTAAGAAAAAATTGGTAGGATGAAGAGGAAAGTTAGTAGTAGAATGCAAATGTCGAAAGTTGGTGATAGTGCATTGGAGAAGAAGATGAAAGAGCGATGTGAGGCTAAATCCATTTTAGGAAGGCCTATGGATGAGGTAAGCTCTGCCGGTTGAAGAGTACAAAGATTAGCCGACCATTTCATACGAGATTGATGACAATGATGAAAATGTACTATTTTCCATAGAGATCAAAGATGCGCCAATCCCGGACAAGTTTGTTCATCCTGTGGTAGAGAAATATAGTGAGAAAGGAGATCACGAGTATCATCTGTTTGAGTATATGATGTAGATGAGACTGAAAAAGGCAAGCCCGTATTAAAGTACCAAGGCTTTCATCTAACATCGGACGAACCTACTAAGAGGTGGTATACAAACTGTCGCTAGGATCAATCAGAAGTTGGCCGAAACTGAAATAGGCATTCCTGGAGCATTTGTAGGAAGCAGAATGGAGCACGCACCAGACACTAGGTTGAATGACATGCGACAGGAAGAAGGCGAATCTCTTAAAAGCCATTTTGCATAGTTTAGTGCTGAATCGCTTGCAAGACTAGCACTAGCACTAGCACTAGCAAACACTTCCATCCCTTAACTCCTAGTAAGAAAAGTCAACATCATAATCGGATGCCCTTACATAGGTAGAGAAACAATGAAATCACAAATGAACTACGCTCGCAATGCCAAAAGACCCGTGTAGGAAGTATACTAGATCCAAGGTAATCCTAAAACTGTATCCCTTCCAATTACATTTAACAATAGTGATAAGCATGGAATTATATATACCCACTGTGATACATTGGAAGTGCGGGTTGTAATAGATATTGATGGTCTTAGCCGTATGTTGGTAGACAATGGTAGCTCTGTAAATATTTTGTTTGGAAATTCTATCACCCCTGGATACCCATGATTGAACCTTTATATGGTTTCAGTAGAGACAGTTTTATCTTGAGAGGACAAATTATGTTGACAATTGAGCTCGGTGAAAAGCCAATTACGTTTAAAGATGAAAGTATTACATATTTATTGGCTTCTCTAATCTTATATATTCCAACAATTCAGTTTTTTGCCTTTATTGGAGAAAGCAAAGACTAATAATTAGACTTGGTGGTCTAGGGTCGACTATACAATATCTAATTATTGGAGCTTGGATAATATATGCCCGATTAGGTCCCTGTGGTAGTTCTATGATGCATTGGGACTTAATTATAATTATAATAACATTTTGAGGTTAATTGTAATTACAATAAAGTTTTGCATTTAGTTGTAATTGCTATAAAATTTGTAAAGTTAATTATAATTGTAATTGAAATTCTAGGACTACACATGTAATTAAATGTAAACTAATTTGATGTGGGTTTTAATTAAAACTCCTATATGGATTTTAAATAAGACTCATATTTGAAATTGGAATTATTATTAAACATGTATTGGAACATCTTTCTCTATAAATAGAGGCTAAATGGATATAGAAGTTCTAGAACAATCATAATACATAATTACATAGTGTTCAAATTGGAAAGAGAGAAAAAGTGAGAAAAAATATTTTTCTTATTGTCTAATCAAAGAATTAGTTTCTTGATTAAATTAAAACAAGGTGCCCAATAGAAGACTTGTAGGTTTGGAGCATCAAGTTTTTGGAATTAAAAGCTGAAAACTCATAATCTAAAAAGTTGGATATTCGTGATTCATATTAATTAAAGAATCAATCATTGAATTTAGGTAAAAATTCGAATAATCTATTCTTTATATAATATACACATGAACATTTAGACGATCTTGTTTATTGAATTAAAGATTTTTTTTTTTAATTTTTGGGTAATTTTGCTTCTGCATTCTAACAATTGGTATTAGAGCAATCTAGATTGTTTACTTGCTTGTTATTTCTGAATCTTGATTGCACGTTCTAGTTAAGCGATGTCTACAAATAATTTATTATATGTTGATTGAATGATTGGTATATTTTATATTGTGGTACAATTATTTGTGACCAGTTCTAGATGTAATTGCTATTTCGAGTCTGTAACAAAATAGGTGGATTACGGCTCTATCATCTTGATTTAATTTTCTTTTCAATTTGATTTAAAAATTGTAAGCTTATGGAACATAGGATTTATGTAATTCTTGCAATTATTGAATCTTGTAAATTGATTGAAGATCGATATGACGAAGAATTCAAGATTTTGCAAAAACAAAATTAATTAAATAGTTTGCACAGGTGGCAAACTGTTGCGCCTGTGCAGCAGCAGCAAGCTTATGTCGAGGTAGCAAACTGCTGTGCTGAAGCACAGCAGTAGGCTGTTGCTAGTCGGATGTGCGTGTCGTGCAAATTCATGTTGACTTTTGATTCAAATTCATTTTGCGAATCAGGTTGGATCTGGATAAGTCAAATCCAAAATTAAATTTTTACAGGTACGGTAGCAGAGTTCTATTGCTGTTTGGATTGTTATTGTTGGACCCCTAGAGTTTTTTGGGCTGAAGATTTAGAATATTGGGGTTATGTCCAATTAGTTTTTGATTTAATTCTTGAGTTTTTTTGGGCCACAAATAATTGTTAATCTATCGTTTTATGAATACTTTAAATTATTGTTTGAAATACTATCGTCTTGATATCATGATATACAAATTTATTTATGACATCGCTCATGATACTATGAATATGATGCATATCATTGAACATCGATTTTTCCTTGATTAATTTAATTTAGATTAAATTTTTTTTGGATGGGAAAATTATAATAATTGAACTGTATGTTAATTTGATTAATATGAATAGTTATTAATTATTTAAAATTAAAATTTATTACTTTAAAAATATTGAGTGGGCGGGATGTTTATTTAAATAAAAACTCATGGTCTCCTTTGGTCAATCTATAAGTAAAGTAACATGTTTGTCTCGAGCCGATAATGCAAAGGACTCTCTATAGGAAGGCCACGTAGTTCGAGTTGCTTGATTAGATTTCTTTATGATAAGATCGTCTGGATAGAATATAATTTGTGATTATCCTATAGATAGTATAATTATTTTGAAGTATCTAGAAATCAAGACAAAGGTTATATACTCAAATCGAAATCATCTTCGAAACTCCTATAGAGGAACTCGTTTATGATTTTGGTGACTAAATAAAATAATACAATACTTATATAGACGGTTGTCGTCAGATATGATTTGTCTAGTGGGAGGATTCCAACTTCGACACAGTGACCTTTCCTATAGAAAGACCTATTGGATCACAAGGATCAAGTAGTCATTGTATTATTGTAGTTAGATGGATCTACATGTATATTCATGCATTATAAGCTAAATTATTTTTCATTTTTCATTTTTAACATGTAATGGATGATTATTTTTATAAGAAATATCACTTAGCCCATTTTTTTGTTATTGTAAAACAAAGCCAACTAATCGGGGAAAAATTATGTGGATTGGAAAAGTAATTCAATGTTTGTGCTCAATGTGAAAAAACCTAATTTTGTGCTTGAGATGTCCTCATGAACCTACTGAGACCACGTGATAAGTCTAAAAGGATTGTTTATGCTGAGTGGGTGATTGTGGACAAGATGACTCGCTGTTACATTTTGACTTTGATGTCAAACATGTTACAACAAAAGACTTGAAAGTCAGAGTGCCTCCTATGACATACTATAGACCCTTTAGGGAATCTTTGATCATCAAAGTAGGAAGACCCTTTTGAAGCCATTTGTACCTTATAGTACATCTGCATAAAATCCAGAGCGCCTGTGAAGTTTTCATAGTTTGACTATGATTGTACACTTCAAACATGATTGAGAGTCTTGGTGCAACCATCTATCAAAGAGACTCAGTTTGACATGGTATTGAATTCTTTATTTGATATGCTTTTACAGTTTATTGTGGACTATCATTTACATAAGATAAAGATACCATTAACTGAGTTGATGATAGAGTTGTAATGTGGAAAGTGGTCTTAAGGGTACGGTGGCAATACTCGTGCATCATTTGGTGGCATTTTTGGTTCCAAGTCGAAACACAGATTTAAAAAGAAGTGAAAGAAAGCTAACAGAAGCATGAGAGCAACAAAAGGCAATAAGTAGATGGAAAGCCTTAAGGCTTCCAACTGCATCGAAAAGGACACTGGGGAAAGACCGCCCAGATGCAATAGTTAGAAAGCAAAGTGCGGGTGAAGTTTTTTTCGTTATTGAGTATTGTTTAGTGGTTGATACTACAAATTCCCGAGTTGCAGATTTTGAAACCACTAATAATATCTACATGTTGATGCGGGTACTTCAAGAAAGAAAAAAACTCGGTGAAGACCAATTCAAAATCATTGTTGGCACAAAAGCTATAATTTTGGTAAGAGCATAGAAGTATTTTATTTTTATTTCAGTAGTGGTATGTCTTTGATTCTTAAAGATTGTTATTATGTTTTGCGAATGATTTTGATTTCTATTTTTGATTTAATAAGACAATTTTATTCAATAAAACCAACATCTGATACGCTTAGCATTTTAATGAATAAAATTCATGTGTTGCGCTAGACATTTGATTAATGATCTTTATGTATTAAACTATTCTACATATGACATAAAAGGCTACTTCTATAAACCATAAAAATTTGCACCGTATTAGTGATACATATCTATGGTGTCTTGGACAAATCAACCTTAACAAAATACAATGATTGACTAGAAATGGTTAGCTCAGCTCAGTTAAGAACGAACCATTGTCAGTTTATGATTCTTGTTTTGAAGGCAATATGACCAAGATTTATTTTTTGACAAAAAGAGATAAAGCCAAAGAAGTGTTGGAACTAGTTCATTTTGATGTATATGGACCCGTGAATACACCTGCGATATGGGACTATGAGTATTTCTTTATAGACGATTACTCTAGATTCAAATACATTTACCTAGTGGCTTGAAAGTCAAATACTTTTGAGAAATCAAAAGAGTATTATACTAAGGTCAAGAAACATTTGTGTAAAAGTATTAAGACATTTGGATCTAATCGAGGTGGAGAATACCTCTCGAGACAATTCAAGGATAACTTGACAGAAAATGGTATCGTTTCTTAATTAATACACATGGTATACCCTAATAGAATGACGTTTCAGAAAGAAGAAACACAATATTGTTAAATATGGTTATGTCAATGAAGAATTTCACAACCTTACATATCTTATTTTGGGATATACACTAGAAACAGTTGGATATATTCTTAACTTCGCTTCTTTTAAGTCTATTCTCAAGAATCTCCTAAAATTTTGGAAAGGATTCAAGTCCTGCTTGCATTACAACCAAAATTTGGAGGTTTAGCTTACGTACTGAAAGGGGATACAGAAAAGTTGGAGTCTAAGCCAGAGATGTGCCTGCTTCTAGGATACTCTAAAGATACCAATGGATAATTTTTTATAGTCCTCTAGATAGGAAGGTCTTTGTTAGCACAAATTTAACCTTCCTAGAGGATAAGTATATTAATGATCGTCAATCTAAGAATAAGGCAGTGTTGGAAAAAATGAGTCGGAGGAATTCGACCACATCAAATCCTAGAATACAACCTTGGGTAGACATCCTATGGTGTCAAATATACCTGGACAACATGATATGAGTATGAGAGATGAGTTGTCAATTGATCTAATAGAACAATAGAACGTTGAAGGTAATGAGGAGGTAATGGTGTCGTCTAATGGTAATGCTAGCATTGATGAAAATATTACGTTCTAAATGACTCCACAGTCCAAAATCAATTGTCCCTTAGACAAAGTCGGATGATTATCAGTTCACCTTCAAGGTACTTGTTGAGTGGAGAGTCCAATTTGGTGATCTCTATGGTACAAGTTGATGATCAGACTTCACATAAGGAGGCTATGGACAATGTGGATGCAGCAATCAATTTATGGATTGAATCAGACATCAAAATCTTGGAATAAGGGATTCAACAAAGTGATTAAGACATATGGTTTCAATCAGAACATTGATGAACCCCGTGTCTATAAGAAGATACAAGAGACAATTATAATTTTCCTAATGCTTTATGTGTGTGATATTCTAATCATTGGAGATGATATGTGAGCATTATCATCTACGAAAGCGTGGTTGGCCCAACAGTTTCATATGAAGGACTTAATGAAGCTAGCTATGTTCTAGATTTCAGATCTTGAGAGATCGGAAGAACAAGATGATAGCTTTGTCCCAAGTCTCATATCTTGACAAGATAGTTGTCAGATTTGCTATGCAAGATCCTTCCCTTCAGGCATCGAATCCAACTCTCTAAGGATTAGTCCCCTAAAACTTCTAAAGAGATTGAGTACATGAGTTGGATACCTTATGTGTTGGCAGTAGTTAGTCTCGCGTATATTATGCTATGTAATAGGCTTGATATTTGTCATACTGTTCGTGTGGTAAGTCGAGATCTATTTAACCCTAGGATTAAAACATTGAATGGCGGTAAAACATATCTTTTAGTATGTTCAGAGAACAAGGAATTAAATGCTTCTTGCCAAATCTTGTTTCGATTGGTTAAAGGGATTTGAACTTTCAGAGTTATGAAGACTATCGCAGGTCTACATCAGTATCGTTGTTTACACTTGATGGTGGGCCATTATTTGGAGAAATATCAAGCAATCATGAATTGCTAATTCCACAATTGATGCCGAGTATTTGGCAGCTTATGAAGCTACTAAATTGGTTGCATGACCAGAAAATCCTAATGGATATCGACGTGGTGCCTGCATCTACACAACCCTTTATACTGTATTGGGATAGCAGTGGGACTGTTACAAATGTTAAGAACCAAGAGTCATCAGAGATGTAAACACATTAAACGAAAATACCACATACTAAGAAAGATTGTAGAGAAAGTGTGGTTGTAAGTAAGATTACTACCGAGATAACCTTGTAGACTCATTTACTAAAAGCTTTTCGGCTATGCTCTGGGGCAAGTGGGAGATTTATTGGGTTTTGTGTCCATATAATATATTTTGCTAAGATAAAATAATAATTTATAATAAATAAATTATGGTTTTATTTATTTATTACATTTATTTATTATTGAGCGTTCGAATTAAAGTGCTTTATGATCACTTGTGATACTATGGGTACATGCGATGAGAAGTACAATATGATACAACTTATATTTTGATCATGAAAAATCTGTTCACAACCAATGTGTAAGGGTTTGCACCTTGTACTAGAAGGTTGTGTTGATTGATTCACTATTCAAGTTTGTGATTTATCCTTATCACAAAAATAGTTAAAGGTGACACTAGTATAGTTGGAGTGTATTGAACGGACCATGTGTCGAGTTTAATTAGATAGCATGACTGTGCGGAGAATTAAATTCCACTTGATTGCCATGTATTTCATATAATCCCTTGACATGATTATTCATATTTTTTAGCGATTTTAATGGTTCTTTGATTCACCAATGGGTGAGATCAATTTGATTAATCAAATATCTCGGTGAGTTGTGAACTTGAGAATGACTACTATGATTAGTTGCCCTGAAAAATGGGTAAAATGACTACTTAAAGTATTTTCTGTTGAACGGTTAAAATCTGAGTTCAGTGTTTAGTGGCGGCTAAATTTTGACATTTGTAATTTGTTCATAGGATCGTTGAAAAAAATAGTACTTAAGTTATTGAGTATAATTGGAGGGGCATAACATTAATTTATGTTCGTACCTAATTATTGAATTTCGGATAGAGATAAATATATATACGGCAGGTCACATGAAAATATTACAGATTTATTGATTTTTATGATCTTATATAATCTAAGAGTTCAGTCTTTTACCTTTAATAAAAAAAAGCAAAGACTAATAATTAGATTGAGTGGTCGGGTTGACTAGACATGATCTAATTATTGGAGCTTGAATAATATATGTTCGATAAAGTCTATGTGGTAGATCTATAAAGTATGGAGACTTAATTATAATTATAATAAATGTTTTGGTCTTAATTGTAATTATAATAATGTTTTGTACTTAGTTGTAATTTCTATAAAAGTTGTAAAGTTAATTATAATTGTAATTGAAGTTCTAGAACTATACTTTTAATTAAATGTGAACTAATTGAATGTGGACTTTAATTAAAACTCCTACTTGGATTTTAGTTAATACTCCTATTTGAAATTGGAATTATTATTGAACATGGAATGGAATATCTTTATTTCTATAAATAGAGACTAGATGGATTAGAAATCCTAAACCAATCATAGTACATAATTCCATAGTGTTCAAATTAGAAAGAGAGAAAAAGTGAGAAAAATTATTTTTCTTATTATCAAGTCCAAAAATTAGTTTTTTGATTTAATTAAAATAAGGTGCATACCCAGCGGTGTAGTTTTGACTTTAAAAAATTCCATAGAAGGCTTGGAGGTTTGGAGCATCAAGTTCTTGGAATTAAAAGCTGGAAATTTATGATTCAGAATTAATTCAAGAATCAATAATCAAATTTATGTAAAAATATGAATCATTTATTCTTGATATAACATACACGTGAACACTTAGACGATCTTATTTATTGAATCAAAGATTTTTTTTTTTTTTAATTTCTGGGTAATTCCATTTCTGCATTCCAACAATATGAACTACAATTAGGCCTCGAAGTTAACTACCTGGCAATTGGCTAATCAGGACCTGATTTTGCTAATCGAACAAAGAAGGAATTTCTGAAATAATGTGGATTTGCTACACTCCATATTAGCAAAATAGGTTTGCCATGGGAAGGTGAAATGAATTGGATTACCATTTTTTTAAACAATTGGTTTTTAGTTCTTGAATCAATTACATTAATAGAAATAAGTTGTCTTAAATAAATCAATCTGAAAGGAAGAAGAAAATTTTGATGATGCTGAAAAGTAAAATGGGTAGAAACGTCGAAACAAAAATGGTGTTTGATTTGTTATTGCAACAATCTGTTCTTAGATTTATTTTTAATTTTTTTAATAGAATAAAAGACATGTAAGCCTTATAGATTGGGGGTTCCACTCCATTTATATAGACATTTATATATATACAAAAACTGACGATTTGACCTAGACATGTTAGTGCTCATTTTATTTATATGTTGAAGTAATAAAGTGAGATAAAAATCTCCACCATAAAGGCCCTGCATCTTCACATAGTCACATGTAATGTTCATTTTGTATTAAGAAAAAAATTCTATATGACCATATTCTAACATATTTACATTAAGGTCACAAAAGTATTTGCACAGCGATTATGTAAGTCCTATATAGAATTCACAATTTCCAACAAATATAGTACAAAAGACTATGACAAAAACAACAGCACCCAGAATATTTCAGTGGATCATCATCCATGTACATCGACCCTTGAAATCTTTTATGAGCTTTAATAGCTAGCCATGCCATCTATGAAATTCCAAGCTCACCGACAATGCAAGAACTACATAAACTAATGCACAATAAGTAAAAATATGCATGCATTGGCTATTGCTAGACTTCTTCAATGATAAAACAATTTTTTTCAAGCTCTGGACCTCCCTTAGGTTATAAAAGATGCCAAAGATATATTTTCCAAAACTTGCTGAATCAACAAAAGAAAGCAAAATTTTCTCCTCAGATTTCTTCATGGTGCATGCCAGTTGAAGGTAAGTTGCACACCTCTAAGGCAGAAAATGGCTTCAGTCACCTGTGTTGGATGGCTAGGCACGCGCTTGGAAATTTGTACTAGGTGCGCTTCTAGTAATATCCTGAGGAGTCATTAGTATTTTTATCATACCTTCCTATCCCAAAATACGATTGAGATGATTCAAAGTGTGTTGGAAAGCAAACTCAAAGGACTACAATTCTTCTTGAAGTATAGTTTTTCCAATTCGAACATTTCTTCACTCTTGAGATACACATTCCCAAACTTAAATATTTTTATTCTTTTTCCCAAGGTGTGATCTAGGCTAAATTTCAGACGATCCTAATCTTCACTCTCTCTAACTTAGATAGATGTCACGAATAGCAAGTTAACACTTCAACAACTAAGGATTCTCCTATATTTTGACCTCTTCAACCTCTAAAACTCAACTAGGCTATTTATCTCTTATTAAAGGATTAGTTATTTTAAACAATTGTTCGGGGCTTAATCCCCTTTTTTGAATTTTCCTTTTGGGATTTTTAGTAAGTGTTCTCATTGGGATCTTTTAGGGTAGCTTAGCAAGATGTTATATTTTTCCCATTTTTCATACTATAATTAGTGCAATGCCCCCTCACTAAACACTTATTCTTAAAAATTAACCCCCAATTCAAGATTTTCTCCTAATCTTCATCCTATTGGCCTTAGAAAATTCACAGAACAATTTCACGCATGGAATCCCTAATTATATCAATGTTTTCCTACACTTGTCAAACCATTTCCATACTGCCATAAAAGTGGTTTAGGGATGCACTTAATAGTGACTTTTCTTGGTTTTAGCAACTAAATTCCACTACTTTCAACCTATTCCAGCATATGAACCAAAACACTCATTCAAGATGCAAACATAAAAGTTTTGTACACAAATAAGATCAAGTTCTACGTAAATAAGTATTAATCAATCCCAACGTGTCATATTTTCACCATTCCTAGTCTAACACACAATTCAAATATCTATATCATTGTCATCAAGGCCATCTAACCCACACAAGCACACAAGAATATTTTATTTTTCATTAGATAACACACAACAAACATGCAAAAGACTCATGACAGCTTATTTATTTTTTTTTATCTTGAATGGAAAAACAGTCTCGTAAAAGCTCACATTTTGAGAGAGGAAATTTTTTTCATTATCTAAATCTAGTAGTTTATATCCTTTAGTGCCAAAGGGGTATCCAATGAATGTACACCTCCTGGCCCTAGGATCAAATTTATGCCTTCTTTGAACAAGAGTAGTGGCAAAGGCCAAACATCCAAAAACTTTGAGATGATCATAGTTTGGTTTAGTTTTGAAAAGAATTTCAATAGGGCTTTTGTGATTTAGCAAGGAGTGGGAGTCCTATTTATCAAATATACAGCTGTTAGGACACAATGATTAATTTGAAACCTCAATGCTCTTGCAACGTTTAAAATGTGTTGATGTTTCCTCTCTGCAGTGGCATTTTGTTGTGGCGTTTCCACACATGTTGTTTGATGTATAATCCCCTTTGTAGGTAAAAATCTTTCATGATAAACTCCCCTCCATTATCATTTCGAATTATTTTTATTTTAGTTTCAAATTGATTTTCTACCATAGTACAGAAATGTTGCAAGGTAGTAGTGGCTTCTGATTTTAGTTTCAACATGTAAATACAAGTGCAACTACTGAAATTATCCACTACAGTTAAAAAATATTTAGAACCATCATGACTAACTTTATTGCAAGGGCCCCAAATATCACAATGTATTAGCGCAAAACAAGCATTGGTTTTGTGCTGGCTATTAGAAAAAGGCAGCTTGTGTTGCTTTGCTAATGGACAAATAGTACAAGGTTGTGTTGCTTTGCTAATCGAGAAATAGTACAAGGTTGATCATTATGTGGCTTAAGATAAGAAGAATGACCCAGCCTGTAATGCTAGAGGTCCAAAAATTCTGCATTATTGATAGAAGCATGAATACTGGTCTTCAAGTTGTGTTTGGCCAAGACGTTTGATAGTGCTGAAGGAGAGACGTCCTCTTGCAATATATGGTAGAGTCCTTGCTTCACCTCACCCATTCCAATCGTTGTCCATCTCAAGAGGTCCTGAATATAGCAACAATCAAAGAAAAAAATAAGGCAACAATTTAGTTCTTGAGCCAATTTCTTGGCTGAAATCAAGTTGAAAGAGAAATGAGAAACACAGAGAACATCACTTAGCGTGAGTAATTTTGTAACTTTGGCTGTTCCTATGTGGGTAACATGTACTACCCCATTCGGTAGAGCTACTATATCAGCTTGAATGGAGTGAAACAAAGATTTAGAACAGATCATATGATCTGTTGCTCCTGTATCTAAAATCCATGGAATGTCACAAGTTCTAGGAGGTTTAGAAGAAAAGGTAGACAAAGAACATATACCAGACATCTTATAATCAGTAGAAGAGGGTGCAAGCATGATTTGGAAATTGTTAGCTGAATAGGTGGAAATTTGAGTACTAGGGGCAGATTTTAAGAGTGCCAAAAGCGGTGAGTACTGCTCCTGAGTCAATGGCATCTGAGATTTGTCTTCTACGTTTCCCTGATCAGAAGTTACACCTGCAGCAACATAATTCGCATGGGTCTAGCTGTAACGCCCCAAATTTTCATCAAATCTGAGGTGTTACCAAAATAATTTTCATGTACTTAAAATGCGGAACGATAACATTCTATTTTTTCTAAATAAACAAGACATTCATAAACTTAAATTCGAATCATA
>CAIGRN010040942.1:0-13600 GCA_903798345.1 Fraxinus anomala
AGTTTTCAACAAATGCTAGTGCATCCATTTGCTAATAATAGAAATTGAATGTTGAAAATTTGAAATAGAATGTAGAAAATAGAAATATCGAATTGAGAAGTGAATGAAAATTATGTAGTAGTGTATAAAATGAATTGTAAAATAAGATAATAATGTAAAAAAAAAGTAGAAGAGGATTATAAAATGAATGAATGAATGATATTGTTGATATTGATTTGTAAATTGTAGAGAGTAGAGTAGAGAATGAGAGATTGATATTGATAGTAAGTTTGGTAAAAAAAAAAATGTTGTAACGGGTGGGTATTTATAGGGGAAGAAAATTAGAAAATGAAAAAAAAATTTAATTATAAGTGACCAAACGGTCACTGAAAAAATCAGTGACCGTCTGACTTGTGACCAGAACGGTTACTGAATTTTTCAGTGACCGTCCGTCACTTTTTCTTTTTATTTTTTTATATATACGAGCCACGAGCCGCTCGTCGTTACGAGCTGTTCGACGAGCAGCTTGTCGAGCGGCTCATCGAAATGACGAGCTGAGTGAGCCGGCCTGCTCGGGCTCTTACTCGGTCTCGTTTTTGGCGAGCCTCGTCGGCCCTCGATTGCCACCTCTAGAAAAATCTAGAGAAGTTCCTAAAACAGGAGGCAAAGTAGACGAATCTTAGAGCAGATATTGGTGGTAAAAATGAAGCGGGTAGTGTAATTGATGATGATGATGCTCAATGGAGACTGAAATAGGAAATATGAGGAATAGAGGAGATATGCACGGTAGGAGGAGTAGAGATTATGTTGGAGATGGAGTTGATAGAATTATGAGCAATATTAAAATGACAATTCCTTCATTCAAAGGAAGAAACAATCTGGAGGCATAGAAAGAGTTTATATTTGATTGTCATAACTACGCGGAGGAGAAAAAAAAAAGGTAAAACTTGCTATAGTTAAGTTTACTCATTATGTTATCATTTGGTGGGATCAAATAGCAATATCTAAGAAGAGGAATCATGAGATACTTATTAAAACATAAGGGAATTGAAGGCTATCATGAGAAATATATTAATGAATCTAATATTTTTATGAGAGTNAATATTAAAATGACAATTCCTTCATTCAAAGGAAGAAACAATCTGGAGGCATAGAAAGAGTTTATATTTGATTGTCATAACTACGCGGAGGAGAAAAAAAAAAGGTAAAACTTGCTATAGTTAAGTTTACTCATTATGTTATCATTTGGTGGGATCAAATAGCAATATCTAAGAAGAGGAATCATGAGATACTTATTAAAACATAAGGGAATTGAAGGCTATCATGAGAAATATATTAATGAATCTAATATTTTTATGAGAGTAACAAGTCATTTGTCACATGCATTCATAGACAATCAATTACTAGTTAATGATATTCTAGTATGTTCTAAAAAATTAATTGAGCATAATAGACAATTGGGGTGCATTGTTGGTAATTTGAGGCTTGACGTTCTATATTTCAATCTATAAACCTATGCGGCCGCATAGTGAAAACTTGGACGCGTTTTTTTTCGAAATTTCGCCTAGAATTCTATTTTAGTTAACACTCTTTTATAGTTTCTTTTTTAATATCTATTTTTTTTTTTAATTAAAGAAAGACAGTACCTCCTAGATAAGCACTCACTTGTGGTGGAGGAATACTGTGGTTACATGAGAAAATAATGAAAGCAGTAAATGAGAAAGTACTATTTCCCTTACAATGAAAATAAATGATAAATGACAAAAATAAGAATTAAAAAAATATATATACTCTAATGCTGTGGAAATCCATATCTATTAATCTATATGAGTGCCCTAATATGACATGGTAGGTCAATTGCTCCATATATATGATATTGTCGATGATCCATATGTCTGATATCAATCTGTACGAGTGCCCTAATGCTACGAGTGCCCTAATGCTGAGCAATCCATGTCTATCAATCTTTTTGATATCTTTTAGGAGCAATTCCTTTTTAATTAGGTTTTATGAGTTCCATATAAATAAAACTCATTCCATTCATTGTAATAACACACAATTTGAGAGATATTATTGCGAAGCATATTGCTTTCAACTCGCTCTTCATTATATTAATTCCTAACTTATCAAGAAATAATTTATTGTGACGTTCAACAATTTAACTAATGTTCATAAGTTTTGTGATCACATGGGTCAAGATATTGTTGATGATTGTCTTGATTCTTTGGTTCAATAATTTAGTGAGTCGAACTTTTAAACGTTAATTCTTGAATTCTTAGGTTTGATCTAACATGTCGTGTATTTCATAGCTTTTATTGCTGCGTAAGTTCGCATCAAGTCCCCCTGATAGTGTAACGAACTTTTTATAATCTTGGATTCCAATGAACTTTGTAACAATCTCTATTCTACATCCATATCATTGTTAAGCTATTAAAACTACAAGCTTGTGACGAGAACTCTCCAAGGAGGAAGCAAAAGCATTATCCATATTTCCACTTAATCTATTATCCGAAAACAAAAGTTGCTACAAATCGAGCTCGAATGGCCAAGAAGGAAGTTCACCATTCAAATAATTATGGCTAATGTCAGAAGTCCGAAGGTTTACACAATTCCTCATAGATAATGGCAAGACTCCGATGATAGAATTCTTGGATACATTTAAAACTTTTAATGACAGGAGCTTCCCAAGAGAATCTGGAACTTGGCTAGATTATTTTCAGAAAAGTCTAGGGTTTCAAGGCTTCTCATTTCTCCAATCCATTCAGGAATCTCCCCTGTGAATCCATTTTTCCAAACACTAGGTAAGCTGCTCCATGGAAGCCCTCCAGAAAATGAATTATCATTCAAATCAATTGACCTCAGCAAAAAACAATTTCCAATTCCTTTTGGAACTTCCCCAGTAAATCAATTCTTCCTTAAACTTATACCCGTCAAATTGTTCAACCTTCAATGCCCTTTAGAGACTCTACCTCAGCTTCATTAATCTGCGCTCTCAGTCTGACCTTGAACCATGAAGATCCCTGAAAAATGTCCATGCTGCCAGATGATTTTCAGTCGTTCATCTAGGAGAGAAAATGAGAGAAATTTTAGTTTTTAACATTCCGAAATGAAATGGGCTTTCACTATTCTTCCAAACATGCCCAAGGGTATTAAATAATGTCTCATTTTGGCCAAGTTGGAATTCCGAACGTTGGCATTTTCGTTAGATTTAACAAACAAAATCAACTTGGGATGGATGAGTAACACAGTTCGTAGTTCAGTGACCATTGAAATATATTTTGTAATTCAATTATGAATTAGAAACCTTTGATGAAGTTCAGTAACCATTCATATAATTAACCCCATAGTTTGGATAATCGGAGCTTCGACTATGTAGCTTCAATCAGCCTTGGCTCCCAAAATAAATTGGTGAATGGCACAAATATTGCATGTTTGATTGAGGAACCAATTAAACCAATTAAAATACTTAGAACAAGGGCACTCCAAAAAAATGTGTATTATGTGACAAGAAAAAACATGCGATGAACTAGTAGACTCAGGTAATCATCTAGTGACATGTTCAGAAACTCGTCACTTATTTGAGATGGTAATAGTGATAAATTGTCACATCACTAATTTATGATAAACACGCAATGAGTTCCGTTGTTGGGTTTCTTATTGTTGATCGATGACCAACATGGCCTTTGATACAAACAACCCTAATTTAGTAGCAGAGAATTCCTAGTAATAAAGGTGCAATAATTGTTTTCTGTCGCAAATCATCGATGATTCAACTTTGGACGAAGACAAATATTGGTATTGGTCATCGTTGGTCAACAAACAATAAATAATTGCAATGGTTAGTGTCTAACTGTTGATTAATGTTATTTAATACGGGTTAATACCCCAATTAGTCACTGAACTTGTCCAAAAGTTCTCATGAGGTCACTGAACTTCAAAACTATCCTAAATGGTTACCGAACTTTGTAAATTTTGACCACATCCATCACTGCCTCAAAATCAAACGGTTTTTGATGACATGTCAAACGGAGTAAGTGACGTGACGTGTGTGTACAATTTCTTCGCCAAGTAAGAAAAATTTGATGAGGTGGACAATCTCTCTCTTCTTTCTGCTCCAATTAAAAGGAAACCGGTCGTTTATACAAAAAAAAAAAAAAAAAAAAAATCAGATTGAAGGTTGAATTGGTTCAATTGTTTGTATACCCATGTTCGTTTGCCCCTAATTATGGATTCCCTCAAGTCAATTTGTAGATTGAAGTAGGAGGGATCCATCAATTTTGGTTTGAACAGCGCCGGGTTTCACGCCATTTTCAAATTCCAATTCAAAAATTGGAGCAATTTTGGGGATAATTGGTGCAATTGAATTCATACTCAGGGTCTTTTGGGCCTATTGTTGGATCATACAATGGCAATTTGCAGGTTCAATGAAGTTGGGGGCTGGAATTGAAGGAGACAGATTTGAAAAAATTGGAGGCACGACTGTCGAAGGTACATAGGCTAGTGCAGATTGATTGGACAATGTTTTGGTTGTGGTGAAGCCATATTTGAGGTCGTCTGGTCGAGAGCTTCCTGACTGTGGTGGTACGCGATCGTGGGTGTCGCCGGAGGTTAGGTTTCCGATCAAGATAGCGTGCGTGAGTAGGCTGTTTCGGCTTGATTTTGTGGCTGATTCCAGTGGGTTTGTGATCTGTGGTGCAGTGGAAGATGTTGGGGGGAGTGGGGTGATGCCGTCTATGGTGCTATCCGGCGGTCTAGGCGGCCGAAAATTGGTGGTTGGAGGTATCATGGTTGGCGGCTATGGTGGAATCCGATGAGTGAGTTGGAATCCATCACATTTGGCTTACTTGGCTAAGAAATTGTACACACAAGTGCCACGTCACTTACTCCGTTTGACACATCATCAAAAACCGTTTGATTTTGAGGCCAATGATGGATGGGGTCAAAATTTACTAAGTTCAGTGACCACTTATGGTAGTTTTGAAGTTCAATGACCTCGTGGGAACTTTTGGACAAGTTCAGTGACTAATTGGGGTATTAACCCTATTTAATACAATAAAAAATTATTGAAATCTTTAGTCTTTAATATCATAATGTTTCACATGTAAGAACCTAACCTGTATTTGCGATTTAGGAGAACAATAACATAATCAAATAATGGATACGTAAGATACTATGTTAATTTTAGTAATGGAACCAAACGGAGTGGCATAACAAAGTTCAAGGTGGATGACATAATTGCAACAAATTGAAATCGAGCGACGTTGATGAAATTTTACTAATAACTAGAACTATAATTTCACAGAAAAGATTTCATCGACAAAGCATCAACAAGAACTTCCCTGCAACTGTAATCACTCTCTGAACTTATTTCTCTGAAGGTTGCTACATGAACATGGCCACATTGGCTATGTTCAAACCAAAGAATCCACATCGCCCTCGTGTCTCTATGTCCCTGTTCAAACGCTTAACTCTATTTCTCTAGGGACAAAAAGATTATGTAAACACAAACTCAAAATCTCACTTCCAGTGTGGAAGATAATTTTATGGAAAATTTCATATATAAGAGATTAAGTATGAATCATTTCAAAACTAAGAAATAAGATTTCAACCTTCAAAAATAATATATTAATTTAATTTATTCATGAAATAATTAATTAAAATATGTTTTATTAATTAAATATATTAAGGCCATAATTCTATACAATTTGATCACAAATTATTGAATTAACTAATCACGAATTATTCTTAATCATAAATCAAAAATTTTATAGGTCACAAATTATTTTACAGTTATAAATCAAAAATTTTAAAGGACACGATTTATTCGTTGATCACATATAAAAGATTTTATAAATCACAATTTATACAAATTATAAATTTTATAAGTCACAACTTATTTAACGGCTACAAATTATCAAATTAATTCACAACTTATTTCTCGACCACAACTTAATAAATTGAGTCACAATCACATTTTTTTAAATCACATATTATTCATTGGTCACAATTTAACTAATTTATTGATGACAATCAATCAAATAATTGGTTACAAATGCCCCCATCAAATTCCATCACATCCACAACCACCACGACCATCACGAGACCGCCAACATCATCACCGCAGCCAATATCACAACCACCACTAACCAAAGACCACCAAGAAATCAAATATCACACAACAAGGCCACGACTTAGCAACAATTGCAATGCCGCGCACGACCACCGCCAACTCATCAGACCTCCATCACCACCACCTCGTCACTATGCCAATATCACAACCACCACCACACAACCGTGACGTCGTCTCAACTTCACAGCAACCAAGCACCGCCACGAGTTTGTAAGGCGTCGGGCAGCAATTAGAGAGAGATGGGTATGGAAAGAATCGCATGCAATGGCCACAACTTTGCCTCTCTTTTCTGAGTTTGATTTCTTTGAAAAGGACTATGAAAAGGACTATGGCAAACCACACGAAATGGCCACCGTGCTCATTGCTCATCATCGGGCTTGTAGCTCCGTTGTGGGCTCAAATCTGATGTGCGGCGCGTCATACACCGCAGCTGCTTGTCGCTGGCAAGAGGATAGAGGGAGAGAGAAGAAAATATCGAGGTAAGAGGCTTAGAGAGAGGAAGAATGGAGAGATAAAATTAGAGTTTGGGAAATTGTGTAGTGTAGATTAATTAATTTTATAATATTATTATTAATATTAAAACTTTGAATTAAGGTCTGATTTTTGTATAAACAAACTTTAAATCTGATTTTTGAATTGTGATTTCTGAAATTTTGATTGCATGTAATTTCCACATTTTTCTATCTGAAAGAGGGCTATTTGGCCCTCGGATGTAGCAAAGCCAGAGGCCGGTTCTGGGTCCTGTAGATATAGGGTCCAGGCCAAGCCCATAACGGGCTTCTACAAACGTGGCCAATGATCTTTCGAGTGGCCGGGGCCTGGACCCTTGACACCTATAGGACATCAAAAACTATTCTGGATTTCTTCTTAAATAATTTGGGATTTCCCTTGGTGCTGGCACGTAAATGACTAAATATCAAGGATCATTTCAAGAATCAATGACAGATATTTGGAAAAGCATAAAATGGCCAAGACTAGGTGTAAAAAGCACAAAGTTTAGTCAAATGACAGCCCATGAATGACCAAATGCAGGTTATCAAAACTATAAATACTTCTCGAGTTCTTCAATCAAAACTATAAATACTTCTCAAGAATCATTTCATATTTTGCTTATTGATCCACAAACTATCCAGCATATCTTTCGGCAGGTTTACCTGCGGATGGAAGAAAAGTTAAAAAAGCGTATAACACTTTTCATTTCCCTACTCGATGTAAACAGAACCTCTCTAGTTCTGTACTATTTTCTTCTAAAAAAAGCTTACCTGTTTCCTAAAACAAAGAAAACAACAATAAAGGAGTTCTACTTTCCGAAAAATTCCATGATATGAGCAGCAATGTTCATGTGCCCATAGACGTTTGAATAATTATGCTGTAGCAAGAGTCCTAGTGGAAGAATCATGACATATTGTGGGCAATCCTTCACACAACAATGGATTCTACACAGTTATCTAGCATTTCATTGCAATTATAGTTAATGAAAAGGAAGAAAAACAATTACACCAACAATCTCTCAGCAAAACACGAAAGTTTGCCCAGAGGGATATTTAAGATCAAGATCACCAACTGAAAGGCTAAACCAGTTTCACCTAATCAAGTCAACACATAGGTATATATGAAAATGATATCGGCATCATTTTGGAGGAGCCATCCTATCATGCTTGGGGATTTCTGCATTATTGAGTCGAAGACCACCTGCGAAGTAACAAGTATGTAATAATCGATAGGAATATGCACGCACATGATTCACACATACGTGTTAGAGAAGGTACTAGCAGTGCTAATATTTAGGTAGAACAGCATCATAAGGTTAGATGGAAAAGAGATAGGTTATTTCTGAGCCTGAAAATGAACCCAAAGTGAGTCGAGTTTATTCTAAAACATCTCAGATTTGCTCAATCATATATTAGTATGGATGTGTGATAAAATAATTACAAAAGAATATTAAAAGACAATCATGACTTCAGCCAGTCGGATGTTGAACAATTTTATAAAAAGGAATCTGCAGAATACAAATGGTGTAATGATTACCTAGAATTATGAATCGCATTTGTGATTTTCATATTTCCTCCCTAAAGAATGGCACTGATCATAAAAATAAAAGTCTAGTAATAGTATGTTGGAAAAATTTTACTTTTTGACCCAACAAAGCCGATAATACATCATCAACACAAATTCATAAACAACAAATATGAAACCTCTATAACCAAAACTGATGAGCACAGTTCAAAATCTTTAAGTTCCATGAAAAACCTGAAGCCACCACAAAATTTTCATGCAAAAACGATAGGTAATATTTTAGAGAATCGTGAAAAGGTTTCCAAGGGACTATGATATTGGATGAAAAAAGTGAGTAGTGGCTTTACAAGGATGATGAAGAAAGCATCCATAGTTAACCTGCCTTTCTATTCTTAGTCAATACCTCTTAATAAAATTTGCCATGTTGCACCAAAGTTACTTGCGGATGTAAGTATGCAGTCCAGTTTCCAGTCCAATTTGGGGTGGACACCATACAAAAAAGTAGGGTGAATAGTTAGTTCAACATTTATGCTATCACAGTTAGTCCCAAAAAGTCAATAATCCAGCAATTGTCTCTTTTTATTATTCATAGCGATCAACACTTGAAAATCGACCTCTGTGTTCAAGCCGTTAGGCAGAAATCTTGAATTCGAATTCTAGGGGACACGATAGAAAGTCGTGAAGGGATAAGTGGACAAATGTCCACCCAGCGAACAATACGTATGACATAACGGCTTCGACATAAAGGTCGAGTCGTTACAAAAAATGGGCGTTTTTTTTTTGTAACGACTAGAGCCTCGTGCCCAAGCCGTTAATGTGCACAAGAGTTCAACTTAAGTCATTCTTAAGGGCAAGGTCACGGGTTCAAATCCTGGAGACGCGAAAGAAATCCGTGAAAGATAAGATGGGGTTAGGTTCTTCGAGAGCGGACAGTACATAAGTTAACGGATTGGGTTTAGAGACTGGGTCGTTATATCTGCCTCTTGTCATCTTCTTATCAAGATACAACAAATTCTGAGAAGGAGATTCAAAAAAAGCTCATAAAATAAAGAGAATTGTTAAATGTACAGTGTTTGGTTGGGTTATAGGACCAATTTGAAAATTTGATCAAATATATACCAACTATGACCACTTCGAGAAGTTAAGTAACAATCAACTTGCATGAGAACTTATTTAACGATATACCTTTTCCACTATTTGAGAAATGAATTATATGCTCTACACCCCTACCTTTGAATGATGGTCCCAATCCTATCAACATTGCTATTTGCAAAATTTCATGTAATTCAATATTTATGCAATTTTCAGGTAACAATACAACTAGAACAAAAAAGATACAACATTTCATAATAATTTTAAATGCCATCACAATAGTGGCAGTTGATATCAGAATATCTCTGTCCAGAGAAATAGATCATTCATCAATTAGTTTATTGTATTTAGAGTACAGTCAAAAAAATCTGACATCAATTGTTGACAACGGATAAGAGGTGATGAATGAGGAAAAAAAGGGAGGAGGTGCAAGGTGGAACTCAAGGCGGAGCAATTGGATAAATATTGAGGTTCGGTAAGGTTTGATGGCAAGATAGGGACGAGGATGGAGTTGTTTGGCAAATAGCTAAGTATCAAGACAAACTGATATTATCGTGTGTATAATGTGGCTTAGTTGTACATATTTCATCAACCATCAAATTTTGTCAAGTGATTCACTTAAATAATCAACCATGGCCACTTAAAGCAAGCACATGACAGAACTAAATTAATATATGTACATGTCTATGAACTTTCAGATATCGTTATTGAAAGAGGTGAAATAGATAACGTCGGTATTTGATACGGGTACGTATCTAAGTGTCGGATGTTTTATTTTCTAAAATGTAATATGTGATATGACTAAAAAGAGTTCAAATTTTGAACAGGGGTACGTTGGAACGTCTTTCAAACTTTAATTTTTTTTAATTTTTTTTTACTAATCAAATAAGTCATTTTAAATAGACCAAAATTAATTATTTACAAAGAAGAAAATAAATCTTGAATAAGGGGTTAAAACGAATAAAATAGAATTTTGGGGTTTAATTTTCAATTATAGGAATTACTAAATGTTATACAAAATAAAAAATGAGGGAATTAATTGTAATTTGGACTTAGTGGAGCATTAAGTAGCTCTATATGGAACTCATTTTCATTTTATACAAACAAACCTTAAACCACCGATACAGGGAGAGAAAGAAGGAAAGAAAAAATAAAGAAAATGGAAAGAAAAAATAAAGAAGAAGAAAAAGAAGGGAAAACTTAGAGCTGCCACCTTTCTCCACCATCTCGACAGTGATGCTAGATTTATAGAGAGCAAAAAGGAGAAAAAAGAGAAGGGAAAGAAAAGGAAACGAAGAAAAAGAAAGAAGAAGCAAAAACGACGAAGTGTTCGGTTGAAACTTGGAGGATATAATATATATCCCATATCATACCCATGTCATGTCATGTCCGACACGGATTCCCCAACTATTTCGAAGAGTTCGAGCATCAGAGGATAACGTTATCATTGTCAAATAACGAAGATGCCATACGAGCTCAAATTGACTCGTGCAATAAAGTTTACTAATTATGATAAGAAATTAGCATATAAGTTCTATGATAATACTCAGGTTTCAGAGGAGTAACGATACCAATCAAAATGCTTTATACTAGAAGTTCGATAAAGTGACCAATGGAATTTTACCATTCTTACAATATATAGATATGGATTGCTTCCCCAACACAAAAACCCTCTTAATCATTTCCTCTGAATTTCTTAAAATTAAAAAGTGAACAAATTTGTCTGTCTTATAGTTTTTTCATAAAAAATCAGGTTGCTATCACACTGTGTCTGATCATTATCTATTTCTTCACCAAACATTATAAGGAGGAAAAGAAGGCAGCCTTTATAATTTAGGTCTATGTTAATCTTCCTCGATAAGGAAAGACTCAAAACTTATTGTTTTAAGCCTTTCAAATTTAAAACTAGCTTTCCAGGTTATAAGAGGTTTTAGATCATACCCACCCCATCTGGAATATAGGGATTGTAAATCCCTATATTAATTCTACAAGGAACTGTAGTATTAATTCCTTCATTTTTTTCTTCCTAGGATTTGATAGCTCAAAAGGATAATTTTACTTTAATGTAGCACGTTCTGTAAATCGCTAATTTAGATGCATGAATGATAAAGTTCAATGTTATTCATCGTCCAGAACATTTTTTTTTCTATTTTTCCTCACTAAATCTTCAAGCTCAACAAGGTCATACTAAATAATCTGCATTAACAATCTTTCAGATTAAGAATTTATAATACCCATATTATTGCTAGTCTCTTTCGAAAAGAGAGAGAGATAAAAATAAAAAATAAAAAAAAAAGTAATGCATATATATGTACATTGCAGAAAAGACAACTTCCATGAGTTTAATTATTTACCTGGTCGTGAAATCAGGTGAATGCGAGAGCGAGGGCCATCAAACATCCAGCTATCTTCGTCCAAGGACTTGACCTCTTTACTTAGAGTGGCGATTAAATCAGACTTGAGAACTGAAAACATAAGCTAAGTTATTCACATTTCTAAAGTTTCATTTATGGTCGAGCAATCTGTCTCAGCCATTTTTCAGATGCTAGGGGAAGCGTCTGATACCACCCCTTCCGAGATTTTCCGGGTGAATACATCAACCATCTAGTCCAAAGAAGCTTACAAACTCGACATACCAAGCAGGACCATCAGACAAGTTTAAGTAATATGCATGATATATCAAACGTAACAAAATTTTATCTCAATGGGCTCAAATCAACGGACCCAAAAATCTCAAATCCTTTTAAGTATCACACTACTCGTCTGCTTGTACCTTTCATGTTGAAAAATAGTAAACCATCCGCAGCAATCATAACTTTGACTGCTGAGGTTTTCAAATCTTACTACAAGCCTTACTAGTAAAAAGACTATATAAACACCAAAATTGCATCAACATCTTTCAAAAGAAGGTTTACTAATTTGGAAATTCTTGATACACAATTCAAGGTTCTAAAAGAATACTATAAATACCAGTTTGTCGACTTTTCTTAACCATGGTCCTAGTAATCTCTTTCATTGTGTTTAAGTTATCTTAATTTCTTCTCCCATGACTTGTTTTCGATGTTAGACCTCAACCAATTCATATATATGTTTAATTCTTATTCTATACTTTCATGTTATTCCTCAAAGACAAGTTTTTCCACGCATCCATTGAATGAATTTATTGAAATGTTGTTTCTTAATAGCCTGAGATTGAGAAACATATAGAAATTCTGGAATAAAAGTTTACCAAATTCACAACATAGCTGAATCTAATTCTCTTAAATCTACAGCAATATCAAATCAAACCTTACTTATTTTGAACCTTTAACTATTAACAATACTATTTCGGATAAATGAATTATTTGCAATTAACCACACAATAATTTAGAACTAATTATCGCAACTATAGCTGTAGAAAGTGAAAACCAAATTAAAATCTTTTACATAAACAATAAGGAATATGTGTGAGAAGAATAATATACTGACCGCGGAGGGCCTCGTCTTTTCGATCCTGAATGGGGATTAGATCCGCCGGAAAGTGAAAATCATCGCCACCAACTGCCGCCGCAACCGATGATGATCCCATCAAAGCCGCCGATATGGATGATCTCGCCGGCGATGACGTCACCGAGCCCACACTGCTCATTATGATACTTCAGTCGGAGCAAATAGCTCGATTTCATAGGTTTTAGTTTCAGAATAGGAATGGAAAAATTGCACATTTGGTCCTCAAGATTAGCGACCCTTACTAATTCATCTCCAACCTACAAAACTGACAGAACTGGTCCCCAACCTTTGAGGACTAAATGTGTGATTTTTCCGAATTTGGAATTCAATCTTGTCACCGAGAATTACTTTTGCAACGCCTCTGTTTGAGTCCAATTTTTTGAGGAAAAGAAATTCTGTAATAGTTATTTTATCGAGAATATGTAGTTAAAAAGTAGATAATTTTTTTTTTAATTTACACGTGGGAAATTATTTTTATTAAGAGAATGTGTATTTAAAAATGAGTTTGAGGAAAAATGGGGATCTATTCAAGTACACATGTAAGTAATAAATACTAGGAAAAATTCAATTATTAGTCCTCAATCTATTATCTCAATAGCAAATTACGACATAAATTTTGATGGATTGACTTTAGGGGCCGACTTGTAAGTTATAGAGATGAAGGGTTTTGATATTATTTTAGGAATGGATTGGTTAGGTGAAAATCGAGCCACAATAGTATGTTTTGAGAATGGGTTAATTTTTCAAAGACTTGGAATGGATCGAAGATTAAGGCACTTCCTAACATCATCTCCGCTTTAAAAGCCAAGAGCATGATGAGAAAGCCTGATTGTCAGGGGTATCTTGTCAGTCTTATTAGTACCGCATCTCAAGAGAAAGTATTAGATGATGTGC
>CAIGRN010040957.1:0-29116 GCA_903798345.1 Fraxinus anomala
AACTCGATTGAATACGTAGTCCTTGTAGATTCGACACTCTATTCATCATTATATTACTTGTTCACGATCTCGTTCACTTGCGGGAAATCAAACGATCAATCTTAACATGTCATATACCCTTATAGGAAGTGAGATAATTTAGGGGATACTGATGTTCTGAAAAAGGGGTGATTTTCTAGCTTGACAAATTTTTAGATGTATTTCCGAAAATTCTCTACTGTAACCTGTTAATTACTTTAATTTAAAAGGTATATTAAGGTGAAGTGGTTAAGTGTTTATGACTGGAACTGTAACCCGGCACTGAATTTGTGAATTGACAGAATATTGTGGAGTTCAATTTAAAAAAATTGCACAAGAAAAACCTAAAACAGCACTACTCTTTCTAATTGGATATTGAGTAAGCATTAATATCATATTTCCCATTCAACAGCTTGGTTTCCATTACAATCTGTGTACAACCGTGCTTCTGGACATAGCTATACGTGATAATGTACTAGAAATTCTGGAACATATGACATCGATTCTTCATTTAGTAGGGTAGAAGCAAAGAAATTTAGAGCTCATCGTGATAGAGGGAAGTCTCCAAAGCATGCTTTTTCTTGCAACCCCAGTGGCATTTCCAAGAGCACAACGAATTGAAGGTAGTTAACCTAGTTGATTGAAGAGAGATGATATCTGATGTTGCAGGAGACTTTGAAAGAATAACTGCATACCCATCATCCATGTAATCTGTCCCTTCAGGAAACAACTGCCACAGAAGGCAACCACCTCCACCGCCTCCTTTCCTAGTCGAGTTCAAAAGGATCTTGTACACATTGCGCAAGAGGGTATCCCGGTATGTTGAATTATAGCCAGGATCTTTCGCAGAAACGCCAAACTCGGCAAACACAACAGGCATTCCGAGGAAATTCTCAGCATCATCAATATGAGATTGTATCCATGACTTGGTGAATTCTATATGAACATCCGAAATTGTTTGCGAAATCCTTCATATGATGTGAAAAATACCACTCAGAAAATCCCATGGGAACTCAAAAGAAAGACGTGTTTGAAACACAAAGTTATACAATTGTAGCATTCACTTAAAGACTTACAATATTCTTGGTAAGATGGGCTGGATAATATTAGGGAAAAATATTAACTAAAATCTTGTTCATTACACAATCGAGTCTGGTTCACTACTGCATACCAAACATAAACTGAGTATGAGAATTTTTCAAAGCCATCATTAATACTTACCAAGAGTCTGGATAGATGTGAGCAGAAGCAAAATCAACCCCAAGAACTCGATGATTCCTGATAAAGTCAGTTCCAATTTGTTGAGCATAGGTATTTGGGTTAAACTGAAACCTGTTAGGTGTAGAGGGACCATAGAAACCCTCCAATCCAATCTCCACCAAATGTTTTCGGTCAACACTTTTCACATATACTGCCATTTCTTCTATCCATTTCTAAAAAATAAAAATATTGGCACTTAAAATTTTTCAGAAAAATTAACGTTTCACTTTGTTAGTTATATGTCTTATATTTTCTTTCACTCTAATTAGAAACTGAACCTGCAACTTATTTCCGGAGGGATCTGATTCACACCGTGGCTCATTCATCAGTTCCCAAGCAAAAATAGTAGGATCATCCTTGTAGGTTATTTTTGTGACAGTATTGACTCTGTTTAGCACCGTCTATAGGAGCCAAAAAGCATTAAATTTCAAAACATGGAGTTATTATTACAAAAGGGTGAGATTAAATTCAAGGAACTTACCTTAACATGGGCTTTGTAGTAGCTTCTGAGAGTTAGATGTGAGAAAAAATCATCATCAGAAGTCAAATTGAGGCCAGCAGATTTACCCCATTTGACATATTGAGATTTGCCACCATATGCTTCCCAGTTATTAACCAAGGATAATATGAGCCTTATCTTGTACTTCTTTGCTTCGCTTATAACAAAATCCAAGGCCTGAAACCCGAAAATATTGATTTTATAACATAAAGATTCAAGTTTTACGTGGTCACTCAAGGCTAAATTTGATTTGTTTATTGCTATTTCAGATATTCCAGTTGTGTCTTGTATGATTCATCATACCAAACATGCCTTTTATGTGTTAATTATGCAGAGTGCTAATGCTAAATTAGAATTTTAAATAAAAAATGCACCTTGAAAACTTCTTCATCATAAACAGAAGGGGTTTTCTGAAGAGCCCGCCACTGGCCATCATTAAAAGCCCAAGTGCGGCATACCCTAAGTCCCACTGCAGATGCCTGTTGAAACACCTCAGTAACCTTTCCTCTTGTTGATTGATCCACGGCAAACACCATTAACCAATAAGTGTTGAATCCATTAAAGTAGAAAGGCTGCCCATTGACTATAAATTGGTTTCCGTTTTTCTGCACTAGACTCCACGCTTCGTCTTCCATTTCATCATGATGAAAAATCCTGCACAGATACTACTGATTATAAAATTACTGAAACAAAATCTGACTGGGGGAAGGAAGAAATTTCTTAACAGGCACCTATAGTTCATCTCAGTTGATGCAAAATCAGAGTCTGTACTATCCACTGATACAGAATTCTCATAAGATTCTATGCGATCCATAAACATTATAAGAAAAACTGCCAAATAAATGGCTAAAAATCTGTCTTTTAACTCTACTTTCTCCATGTTTTCAACTCAACACCGTATTGAATTTGTTTTGAGCAGCCAATATATATGCAAGTATGTCCATCTTCTGCAATGCAGTGCAGGGAAACATGTACCAGAGAGAAGTAATGAGGAGGAAATCATCTGGCTGCCTTCAAAGCAAAGATCCACTCCTCCCTTTCAGATACGGATAGAAATGAAAAGGTGGGTCAGAATTGACTTTGCTTCCTCTACCTTCTTTATATTTTTCGAAAGTTTTGCAAAAATTAAGATTGTTCACAAGAATTGACCATAAATGTCATATAAAAGTGATCATCAACCGACAGATTTACATATATTAGACCCATTGAAGAAAACTTTTACTGATAAATCTAATTGGTTCTGTACATTGAAATACAATATTGTGCAGATTTTAGGTAGGATGTCTTAAATCAATCAATCACCTTCCATGAAATTGAAGGCACACAAACATATGTGTAAAGACATGTTAAAAAGAAAAAAAGAAGGAACTCGTGGCGACACATGATTGGATAGTATGAAAAAAATAAAAACACAACGCTCATTTATTATCTGTCACTTCACCATTTCCCTCTATCCCTGTCATTGAGCCTCTCCAAAGAGCATCATTATTCATTTGATATTACCTAAAACTAAGTTAAGTGCCAAACAAACACAAACATTGCTCCTTAGCTTCAAAGTGTGATGCGTGAATGTGTAGAGAGAGACAGAGAGCACTTCATATTTACATAAGGTACAAAATAAATTGAAACCATAATCTGAAAAAAAAAAAAAAAAAACTCATAAATCAGGGTTTAGTGCTCTTAAGTGTCCCATGGTATCAAATTATAAGATAAAAATCAAGAAGTTCATAATCTGCTCTATTAGAAATTTGAACTAGATTGAGTGACTATAAAGAAAACATATTTATTTATATAACTTTGGCATTCAACAATTAATAAGGATTAAGCTTTGTGTACCTCAACACATGACCCAACAAGAAGTGCAATATTTTCTTCCATAATGAGATGGCCATACATTTTTGAGTGGTGGGTTCCTCATTTCTGTGTGATTCTGGTAAGGTTTGATCTGATTTTGCACAAGGGTAGCCACAGTTCATCTTAATAAAGTAGTAGTTCTGGGTGAAAATGGAGACTTGAGTTTGAAGAGAAGAACCTTGTATACTATGAAAGTGCTGACAATAGCATCATACGCCACGTTTTGGTACTGGACAAAAACAACCGACTGTATTTTCTCTCTCCTATTTTTCATTTTCTCTTTCATTTCCAATTGTTTTTCAAGAAAGCAATTTTTTTTCTTTTTTTTGGTACAGAACATGAATTTGTACAAATTTAGTAGCAATAAAGAGGGGGTAATAAATCCCATGAGATATGTGGATAATAAGTGAATAGTAATTATGAATATAAAAGTAAATTTTATTATAGTAATTTTTTTCCATATACTTCAATGTATTCCAGTCAAACAACTATACTTAATTTGATTCCAATCGATTACTATACTTTAATTTGATTTTGATTAAGGTCTCTGTCCAATTTTATTAACAATTAATCGATGATGTTACTACAATAAAAGATGATTATCACACGTAACTTTTAGTTGCAAATATGAATGGGTAGAACTTCATTGAAATAAATAACATGCATCATTTATTGACTATTATATTTAAATAATAGAATTAGATACGCTTGTCCGATTGAAATCAAATTAAAGTACAATCACCCAATTCAACAAAATTGAAGTACAAATATCTGGTTGAACAATAGCGAGAGTACAGTCATGTGAACGAAATTTATATAGTGAAAATTAATGTTTTACTTCAAATTATACGGAAATTATAATTTTTGCCAAGCATGTTCTAAGTCATTATCCTTTTCATATTCGCACCTTTTTGGTCAAATATTTGAAAAGTCAAAAATTGCTTCTCAAATTAAGAAGTTATTTTTTAGCGTGTGTGAATAATTTTCTAATATTTTTTCTAGTTCAAAGAATATTTAGGACATACTCGTTCGCATCATTGGAGTGGATATTGCTTGCCGGTTGTAAGCATATAGAGACCAGTCTAGCACATTAGGACTTTTGGGACTGAAATTGAAGATGAGGGGATTGTCAAGTTTTGGGCTTTGATACAACCCAAAAGTTCTTAATAGTAAGAGCTTTCTTCCTTGAATGGCCCAGCCCAGTTATGTAGATTTTGTACGCATAAAATATAAACTAATATTCCATTTTTTCTTTGAAAACATTAAACACGTGCATAGAAATATGACAATTGATAAAAAATTATTCCATCCACACAATTCAAATATTCAATCCAAAAATTTCGTCCAAAATTCTCTCCCCACTTAAAAAGTAATCCACGCTTCTTCTTAGGGAATACTTTGCGCTACTACGCACCACCATTTGAAATCACTCAATAAATCACACATACATCAGTATTTTAAGTTATTAAAAAACCCTAGTCGACACGTATTTATTTTTAAAAAGTAACTAAAATATTAATTAAAGTTGAAAATAAAGAAATTAATTTTGTTAACAGTAAAAAAAAAGTCATTGAAACATGTTTAGAAAAAAAAAATTACCTAAAATAACTTTATTTTATTTAAGCTATATAGATCACAAATAAAGCAAAAAATCAGTACAAAGATAATTTTCAGTAATAACGCCACGAAATGAGACTGATGAGGGCGTGTTATATCCTATGCCGACCTTCACGACAATAACGATGGGACCGAGATAAATAGTACCCAATAATAAATAATAATCAAAGTTTGATGAAACGTGGCATTCATGCGAATATCCTAGGCAAAGGCCCATTAGGCCCACCTATTCACTACCCAGTGCCTATTTGACTCTCATTAATTGAAAAAATAATAATATTTTTAAAAGAATATGTAGTTAATAAATACGAAAAAAATTTGGAAGAATGTGTAGATTTTATTCTGTAAATATTTGGTTGAAAAAAAATGATCTTACATCAAATTATAAAATAAATTAATGAGAATCAAATTGACCATAATAAAAAAAATAACCCTTAATTCAAAAATTAAAACCTAAATTTTAATTAAATTAAAATCAACCATTTATTTTAAACATATTTCATATATTTCAAAAAATTTTAACCACATAATTAATTAAATTTTACTGAAAATTTATTAAAAATCTAATTTTAATCATTTGATCGAACATAATCCGAGTCCAATTGGTCGAACATGACAGCCACCCTCCCAATAGGGGTGTCATGTGGACTTTATGGACACCATTATGGTATCCATTACGTTTCCCTAACACCTCCCTTTGATCAAACCGTTCCTGCCCCCAACGCAACATAACAGAATCTCTCAAAGAAAAGGATAAAGACCGAGGAGATGTTTTCATATGCCTTAGGAGAATTTGCATCCTTTGTCCTCAATATATGCTCCTAATAACAAATTGATCCTTCACTTTAAAAAGAAGAAAGCTGATTCTCAAATTTTCAAATATTGAATATCTATTAATCATCGTCCTATATGTTTAACTTTATAAAATTAAATATACTTTTCGAATTGTACTGATTCTGAAATGAAGCAATGTTCGATGACTGTATATTATGAGATATTGGGACCAAGTTTCTCTTTCTAAAGATTGACAAGCAATTTGACAATATATCCAAAGGTTAGGCATATAGTGAAATTATACTTTTCTTGTTTTGTTTTTCTTGGAGAAGACGGAAAATTCTCGGTTTGTTTTTTTGTTTATTAATTTTTGTTGGTTAAGACTTGATCTTATGGCGGTTTAGATATATTTAATATTAACTAATTACTTATATATATATAAAAAAAATTGAGTTGAACGTAGTTGCCACGTCTTTATATTTTTCAATTCAACGTTTCTATTTTCTTTTGTTTATATGCAAAACCTCATCGTGTTTTTCCTCTTCAACTGAAAAATTCAACTCAATTAAAGTATAGAATTTCCATAAACATTGATCATAATTTTGCTTACCTGGGTGCTGTGAGATTTTTGACCTGTATACTACGGTGAGATTTGTGTTATATTGATGTAAAATTAGAGTTTGGCAACTTGGTCTTGTGAAAGAGGGGATTTGGATTTTGAATTGGGTCGGGTCATCTTCTTTCGATCTTTATTGATTGAAGGAAAGTGTGAGAGTGAAGCAAGATGAGGGAAAAGCTTGGATTATTGGTGTGCTTATGGTTTCTTCTATATGGATCTTGTTTGGGAAGATTCGTTGTTGAGAAGAACAGCTTGAAGGTGACGTCACCTGGCTCACTGAAAGATGTGTATGAATGTGCAATTGGGAATTTTGGGGTTCCACAGTATGGAGGGACCATGGTTGGTACAGTTCTCTACCCAAAAGCCAATCAAAAGGCGTGCAAGAGTTTCGAAGATGTGGATATTTCCTTCAAGACTAAGCCTGGAGGCATGCCCATATTTGTTCTTGCTGATCGAGGGGGTAAAGTTTTTCGATTTTATTGGGAATATTCGATTTAATTCTAATTTTCATGTTTGTAGAAGAGGAAATTAATANGATCTTGTACTTGTCTAATTATTTGAGCTTTTGGTGTTTTTATTTATCTTCACCAATTATCATCGCTTTGAACATATTTGAACAAGAAGACGGTAATTTGGATTTGATAAAGCTAATTAACTTTTCTACTTTGATCTTGAAGAGGAGACGCCAATTTTGGTTTTATTACAGAATTGTCAAAGGGTAAAATCACAGCTTAATTGTTGACCCTTCTTATCTGGTAATAGAAAGAAAATTTTGAAGTTGATTGTCCTTTGTTTTTCTATAGCTTAGTCTTGTTAATTACTTCAGGTAAATCAATTTTATTCTTTTCTTGTATCGCTTGATGTCTTGATCAATATTGGTATTGACGTTACCATAGAGCAGGCTTTTCATTCGGTGTCATCCGAATCACACACATACATGTACAACTGTAAACAATCTCTTCATATGTGTTTCTTTGCTTAGGTGTGAATTTTATAGCTGCTGAAGCAAATTACTATAGTCATCTACATGTTGAAAAATGTCATCTTAACTTGCTGATTTGGCAGATTGCTACTTTACATTGAAGGCATGGAATGCTCAGAAAGCTGGAGCGGCAGCTATTCTTGTTGCCGATGACAGGGTTGAGCGTCTTATTACCATGGATAACCCTGAGGAAGAGAATGCACAAGCAGATTATCTACAGAACATAAATATTCCATCGGCACTTATTAGCAAGGCTCTTGGGGATGACATCAAGAAAGAGTTGTCTAAAGGAGAAATGGTCAATATAAATCTTGACTGGAGAGAGGCTCTTCCACATCCAGATGAGCGGGTTGAGTACGAGTTCTGGACAAATAGTAACGACGAGTGTGGTCCCAAGTGCGAAAGCCAGAGAGAGTTCGTCAAAAATTTCAAAGGAGCTGCGCAGATACTTGAGCAGAAAGGGTATACCCAGTTCACTCCGCATTATATTACTTGGTATTGTCCTGATGCTTTTATTTTGAGCAAACAGTGCAAGTCACAGTGTATAAACCATGGGAGATATTGTGCGCCGGATCCTGAGCAGGATTTCAGCAAGGGATATGATGGGAAAGATGTTGTTGTGCAAAATCTACGACAAGCTTGCTTTTTTAAGATAGCCAATGAAAGTGGAAAACCATGGCTTTGGTGGGATTATGTGACAGATTTTGCAATCCGCTGTCCAATGAAAGAGAAGAAGTACAGTAAAGATTGTGCAGATCAAGTAATCCGTTCACTTGGTATGTTACGGTTCCATTCTATCAATGTTTTAATAATAATAATAAATTAAATTAAAGCATGCAGAATAATGTGTGCTTGCATGAATATTTATTTTGATTTTGTAGATGAGGTTGATGTGACCAAAGTCCTGTATACTATAAGGGATACCAACATTAACTGTGCTGCTTCGTTTTATTATTACAGAGTGTTCGTCCTTTGTTCATTTTAATTATTTTAACTTTCCTCTTTTGTTTGGAATGACAAATCACATCCGTTGTTCTTATATTGTTAGTTAACTATAAGGTTTAGGGATTTAACAGTTATGGATGCTTAGAGTAAGCTAGCTGGTTGTTTATTGTTGCAATGATCTTTTGCTATTCTTATTGCTTGTAGTTCTTGAAATTATGTTTGATTGATGTGTATTTATCACCCTCAAGATCCAAATGCTTGTTGTATCTCATAATGAGTTGTATCAATGTAAAATTGTTGATATTGTTTATCCTTGGATTTTGATCGTATTTTATACGTTATTATGGCATTTTAATTTCATTTGGTCCATATGTTAGTTATGTAACCGATCAATGACCTAAAGCTTTATGTTACCAAAGGCTCTCTATAGATGGAGCCATGAAATAGTGCTCCTATATGTTCCATGCGTCCTTGGGTGCATAATTGTTGACTCCTGGACTAGGATTTTCTAAGAGTTACCTTCTTCACCGTCTTGACAAATCTAGCATCTAGAGCTGCTTGCTCATGGACTAATTAGCGTTCATTGAAATGACTCTTATGCAGGAGTTGATGTTGACAAGATAGACAAATGCATAGGAGACACTGAGGCAGATACAGACAACCCAGTTCTAAAAGCTGAACAGGAATCACAGGTTTTATCTTATAAGACCCGTTTATTGTTAACAGTGGCTGTGAAAGTTGTTGACTGACAATGCAATGCAATTCATTTTCAGATAGGGAAGGGTTCTCGTGGAGATGTGACTATCTTGCCCACCCTTGTTATAAACAACAGGCAGTACAGAGGTAGAAAACTTCTAGAACCTTAACAGCAGTTGGAATTTAATTATCACAATTTTATAGGGAAAAAATTGTTTCATAAAATTAATCCTACTGCTCAGGCAAGCTGGACAAAGGAGCAGTTCTCAAGGCCATATGTTCAGGATTTGAAGAGACCACAGAGCCATCCATTTGTTTGACTGAAGGTCATTGATTCTACTATCCATCTCTTATTTACACTTATTTATTCTCATAAAGTTGTAAACAAAGAAATAACCCGTTGGAACTATTCTACCTAATTGGTATTGTGAGACTCAATCCATGCAGCTCTGGAAATAACTACCTTTACACACACATGTTTGTGTGGTTGACACGACCTTTGCACTCAAGTGGCTGTTGATGATCTTTTTGCAGATATTGAAACCAACGAGTGTAAGGAAAATAATGGGGGATGCTGGCAGGATAAGGCTTCTAACATTACAGCGTGCAGGGTACTCTCCGCTTCTAATTGTTATTTTGGCATTTTAGCTGCTAGTTATCTTCCGATGTGCTTAAAAGTTCATTACAGGATACCTTCCGTGGGAGAGTGTGTGAATGCCCAATTGTGCAGGGGGTGAAATTTGTCGGTGATGGTTATACTCATTGTGAAGGTGAATGTCCTGCACTTCTCGAAAATACTTTTCTTATTTTTCCCCTTAATTTGGGAGGGTAGGGGTAGTCCCATGACCCAACCATTCCAGTGTAGCAACTCTTTTTCCATATTCATTCAGTTATGACAACACAATGGAATCCTGGAAATGGTTTTCTTCTTTTATGTGCTTATGTTTCTACAGTTGTTACTAGGCTCTGGGGAGATTGACAAGGGGAGATTTTTCTTTCCTTGGGTTAATAGATGTATCAGATTTTCTATAGGCTGTTTCCAATATTGTGATTAGTAATTTCCCAGACACAGAACATTTAACACACCTGTTCATCGACTTTCTGTCCCTCATGGTCTGTCTTATATTTTACATTTTCTTTTCTTCTGTTTGTGACAGCTTCTGGAGTATTAAGATGTGAAATAAATAACGGTGGCTGTTGGAAAGGAACACAGGGTGGAAGGACATATTCTGCCTGCATTGTAAGTTGGATGGTTCCTCGTAGTACATTTGTTTCCTTCTCTCCTTTTGCTATCGTCGAAGTTTCTTTTTCCATTGTTTTTCCTTGGCTATCCAACTTATTCTCTCTATTTTTGGTCCTTGTTTGACCGCACGTGAATTTCTGATGTCTTCTTCGCTGAAAATCAATCTTTATTCTTCAGGATGACCACACTAAAGGTTGCAAGTGCCCTCCAGGATTCAAGGGTGATGGAATTAAAAATTGTGAAGGTACATGTCTTTATTCTCTAGGGGTCATATGAACATAATAGATTCATCTGCCGTTGAATATTTTATGGGTGATTGATGGGCATTTTTTTAGATGTTGACGAGTGCAAGGAAAAACTGGCATGCCAATGTCCAGAGTGCAAATGCAAGAATACCTGGGGCAGTTATGAATGCAGTTGCAGTGGCAACTTATTGTACATGCATGAACATGACACGTGTATAAGTAAGTGTGAACACTTCTCTTATTGAATATGCAGTGAGTACTGTGTGCATCATCTGGAACACACTGCTCATTGAAGTTGTCTGGTGGAAAGGTAGATTTTGTCCAACTTTTCTAGCATCTTGTGCAGTACTCGAGTATTATTTATTTGTCCAGACACGAGTAGTTGGTTAGCCACTACATCTAGGAAAGTTCGTGTTGAACGCTAAGATTGCTGATTAATCAACAAATTTGTAGCTAATGTAGTTATGTGCTAAATTATTTTTCTACAGTGCTAGATTTATCATCATCTGATCTCTGCAGGTAAGGATGTTAATACGGAATCCAGCTGGGGCTTTGTTTGGGCAATCATTCTCGGCCTGGCTGCTGTAGGAATTGCGGGTTATGCTATGTACAAGTACAGGATCAGGGTATGTTAGCTTTATTTTTATTCTAGAATCCTCCTCTTTCGCAACATTCATATTTCAAACAACTTAGGCTGAATTGATATGCACGTCGAATAAGGATAATTTGGATCAGGACAGCATAATGAAGATGGCCCTAAACGAGGATATTAGACAATAAAGTGTTATTGTAATATTCATCAATTGAATATGATCATTAATTGGTGGGAGTATGGATAAGGACCCTAAACGAGCTTGTTAAACAATGTGGTGTATATTCAACGAGGTGGTAATGCAAGAAAGTGGGGTGAAATTTCTAAAAATATTGACAAAAAGGTTTAGGGTGTGTGTGATGGATATTATTGAGAAAATAATGTATTTTTTAAATAGTTATATGACGAGAAATATGTGATTAAAAAGTAAGGAAAAATTATTGATGTGATGAAAAATATTATTTTATTGAAAAATGTGTGGTTGCAAATGAGTTTTGAAAGAATATATTTTTAGAGAATGTGTTGAACAGGGGCTTAAGTGCATATAAATAATGTTAATATAGTGGCACGTTCAAGCCCATTTGTTTATCCAGGTAAAGAACCTCTGGTGGGATGGTGGTTCTTGTTTATGTTCAATTATGTTTTTCCCCCGTTTCTGGAATTTTCTCATAATGAAGATTCATATGCAGAGATACATGGACTCGGAGATTCGGGCTATCATGGCACAGTATATGCCATTGGATAATCAAGGAGAGGTACCTCAACATATTCCTCATGGCAATGTCTGATAATAGGGAATGATAAGTGTGTTGGTTAAGAATGGCATTCGGAGGAAGAAAATTTATAAACACCACACTGCCAGCATTTATTTGGTTTTGTGGGATGTTTTCTGACCCGATGCATGGTACATTTTCATAATTAGATTTCCTTCACATGGTAATCTAGGTTATAATTTATGTACATGTGAACTGTGGCGTGTTTATACACTCCTTGTTGGGAAATTTCCCTTGGATGTGATGCGCTTTATGATCTATTAAATCATCTATATTTTTTTTCCTTAATTTTTTGTTGGGAAATGTAGTTATTTGTCATTGATCAAGCACTTGACATGCTATTAGGTTCATGTGATCCATATTTGGTTAATATCGTTGATAGTATTGGTCCCCTCGGTTTTGTATGTAGTTTAACTATGTGGCCTTTTAGATACAGTAACTTGAAGAAATATTTCAGTTACTATGTAGGTTTCCTTAAGATAATATTTGTCCTTACCCAAATATGTACAAGCGATTCCAAATATACTTCCAAGAACTTTAATAAACGTATACAAGATGCTCCTATTTGTGCAGTATGGCAAGATACAGACTTTGATTTTTGATATACAAAAATGGAAGTGGAAAACATGCATGAAAATTACAGCAGAACGAAGAGAGACGAAATGATATATCAGATTTAAAATGTACAATCAAAGAAAAACTTGAAAAAAACTTTAATTGCAGCGAGGCGACCTCGTCATTTACTGTTTCAATGTATATAATACACAGACCTTTTTCAGTGCTGAACGGACATTTTATGGAAGACAGTGAAGTGATCTGGCTGGTTTTGACCCGTTGTTTAGCCTTAACGATGATAACAAACAGGATGACTTAGATTTACAGTTTACTGAGATTCCATTCATTTATGTATCTTCCAGATGATGAATTGAGAGGAAAAATAGAGTGAAATGAAGATCCAACTGCATGTACTGACTCTGCTTCTTTTAATTCCAGTTTCTTGTCAATCTTTAGACCCTTTTTTCAATGATGACATGTTGGGTTTGATTGTCTTCAAAGATGGGCTAAAAGACCCACAATCAATACTTGAATCTTGGATAGAAGATGATCAAACTCCCAGCATCGGGTTGGAGTAAAATGTGATCCTAACTAGTCTAATCAAGTATCCGAGCTAGTTGTAATTGACTTTTCTTTGTTGGGATACAACGGACGAAGCCTAATAAGATTCAAGTTCCTAAGAGTGCCATCACCATCAAAGAACAACTTCACAGGGGCTGTAAATCCATTTCTTGCTGAAATTGAGAGCTAGAAAATCATTGACTTGAGTGAAATAATATATCAGGGACCATACACTACGAGCTTTTCTCACAATGTAGGTCTTTTAAGGTCGATTTTGCTTGCCAAAACAAGCTCACTGGCCTGTCCTTGGGTAGCTGAACTCCTGCTCATCATTGGAAAGAATTAACATGTCGCCCAATCGGCGTTTAGGTCAGTTACCCTCTGGATTATGGTCATTGAGTTTACTTTGATCACTTGATATATTGGATAACTTGTTCGAGGATGAGAGTCCAAAAGGGTTTGAGAGTGCGTATAACTTGAGAGCAATTAGTTTGCACAAGAACAAGTTTATAGGCTACCTGCCTGAATTTATTGGAAATTGTTTGCTGTTGAAGGCCATTGATTTTGGTGACAATTATTTCAATGGGAGCCTTCCTATATCAATGTGAAACTTGGATTGTGCAGATATCTTGATGTCAGTGGCAATTCATTAATGGGGGGATTTTGAGGCTGGATTGGAGATACGATAAGCCTGGAGTTCTTGGATCTTTCAGACTAACTTTTCTGGCGAGATACAAAACTTCTTAGGAAATCTTAAATCCTTGAAGGAAGTGAACTTGTCGAGAAATCAGTTTGTAGGAGAGTAAACTTGTCGAGAAATCAGTTTGTAGGAAGCTTACTGGAGTCTTCTATAAATTGTGTAAACCTTAAGGTCTTCCTAGCCTGTGTTCTTTACCATTATTGCCTTCTACCCTGATCTTGGCCACATTTTGTTCACTGGATCGGTCCCTTCAATCACTTGACTGAAAGTTTACTGAAAGACCTTATAGATCTTTCCTACATTATCACCTTCAATATTTCCTTACAATCAATCATCTCCAAGGTGAAATTCCAGGCAGTGGCTTCTTCCACTCCATCCCCTTCCTCGTCCATCATTGGTAATCCGCTCATATGTGGCTCTGTTGTCAAGCAATCATGCCCTGCTGTCCATCCCAAGCCCCTTCTCCTAAACCCCAATTCACGAGGCTAGTCATGGTTGTCTTTCCACAGATCTCGGTCACAAAAGACTAATATTCCTATCTTCCTTAATTGCCATTAGAGCAGCTGTTTTTATTGCCCTTGGTGTGCTAACTATCTCTATTTGCAATATGTATGTCCGCGCTTCTAAAGCACCATCTTCTGTGACCTCACTTTTTATCAGGAGTCGATGATTTTTGCCCATTCCATGACAGCAAGCTTGTCATGTTTTTTTCTGAAGTTGCTGATTTTGAAGCTGGGACCAAGGCACTTCTCGATAAAAATTGTGAACTTGGACGTGGTGGTTTTTGGAGCTTTTTACAGAACAGAACTTCAGGATGGGCGTATTTTTGTGGTCAAGAAGCTTAATATATCGAGTTTGGTTAAGTCCGAACAAGATTTTGAGCCAAATGTTAAGAAACTAAGAAAGATCAGACATCCGAATCTGGTGGTGCTCGAAGGGAATTATTGGACTCCGTCTCTACAGCTCCTCATTAACGAATATCTCTGTGGAGGTAGTTTGTATATACAATCTCCATGAGGGAGACTCCAGTGGATGCTTCGCATGGAAAGAAAGATTCAAAATAATATTCGATATAACTAAAGGCTTAGCTCATCTGCACCTGATGAAAATTATTCACTATAATATGAAGTCGACCAATGTTTTGATAAGAGGGTTCTAGCGAGCCCAAGGTGGGAGATTTTGGCCTGGCTCGGCTATTACCTGCATTAGACCATTATATCTTAATCAAAAAGGTTCAAAGTGCACATGGATACATGAATTTAGAATTTGCATGTCAAACTATGAAGATAACTGAAAAATGCGATGTCTATGGATTCAGGATCTTGATTCTTGAGGGTTTGACTGGAAAGAGACCAGTAGAATACAATGGAAGACGATGTCGTTGTGCTATGTGACTAGGTTATAGGAGCATTGGATGAAGGCAGGGAGGAGGAATGCATTGACAAGAAGCTCCAGGGTAACTTGATTTATGCGTCTCAGGTGCCATCAAACCTTCCAAACATGGACGAGGTGATCGAAATGTTGGAACTAATCCAATGTCCTTCAGAAAGCCAAGACGAGCTCGAATGATCTTACATTGAAAAGATTGATATGAGCGATAAAAGATATGTGCTCCGGCAAACAAGAATTCAGTTTGTCGGTTTGATATACGAAGAAAAAACATGAGCTGAGGATTTTCTTTAATCTTCTGTTATTTTACTATTCTTTTCTATAAAAATTTTGGTTCTTTTTGGGGTTGAAGTATCTTTTGAGGCATTTATAGTGCAGGAACATTCATCTACAGATATGTTCTATTGAGATCACGTTATCTTATGAATGAAAGTCTCCAATAGACAACTTACATACAAATATACTCGTTACCATATGTTTTTACACATTCTTTCTTTTCAAGTTTATTAATGCTCTTTTTGAGTCAAAATGATTGGAAAGAGAACATAAAGAGGCTATCTTTTATCAGTATAGCACATGATCCTAAAATACCAACATTTCACTCTTCAAACAATGTTCCATTTCCTCTTTCATAACATTAAAATATTAGCGACATGTGCTGTGAAAAGTAAAGAAACTACTTGCATGTTGAGGCTTTTATCATATGCATGGATGAGAGAAATCACTGTCAAATGTTTAATAAAGTGTTGAAAAGCTTCCAAAGTAAGCATGATATAAAAGCTGTAGTAAATTCAAAACAGAAAGAGCCTTTGTGGGTTCTGTGCAAGTTTTGGAAGTGTTGGGATCAAGAAAATTATCTTTATCCCTTTCAGATCTACTTTGTAGGGACAGAATGATATAAAGCAACAACTTTCATCTAAGCAGCTAGTGGGATGGACCATATCCCACCCAAACCTTCCATTTTTGGTGGAAATTATTTTACAGATTAAAGTGAAATGCTCATGGCCTACTCCATTCCTGTAGGAAAGGGGAATATGGGGGTGGGCATCAACCATCAGTTAGACAAGGATGTAAACTCAGGAACAGCTTTTTTCAAGTTTCGGCCTTGTCGACGGATGGGAAAACATTCATAGTATCAAACACACGTCGACAAAGAATCTGAACTTTAATTTATTATACTGTTGAGTCCTGTAGTGTATATCAAACATACATCAACAAAGAACTTGGAAAGCAGAAGAAAAAAAGTAAAAAACAGCAGCTACACTACTTATGACCTGCTAACTGATTTAAAAGCCAAGTCGAGCAATGAAAGAAATTTTTCATGAAATGTGATTAGCTTTATAGAAATGGTCATTCAACGGACCTTTATTGAATGTAAATGACAATAGACATGACAGAAGCATCGATATACACAGTGAGATGGCAACAGCACTGGTAGAAACTAACCGATCCCGTAAACAAACTTTATTTACAAAACATCACTCCCCGAGATCATCTTCCTAATAATTGTGAGAAACCACATCCTTCCTTCTTTTTATTTTCCAAGCAAAATCACCTATCCAAAAGGAAAAATAAAAAATGGTCTCTATTGACAATCAAAATCCTTCAACACTAGATCTTCTAGCAGTTGATGACGATGATCTCCGGCTTTCCTGTCGATCCATTTTCTCTAAGGAGAGGGTTGAAGAACATGTTCGGGGAGGAAGAGTTAATGGCAGTGAAGGCAGACTTATTGGAGAAATAGACGGTCTGTTTGTTGGAGGCGACGGAGAGAAACTTGATCTGGGAACCGGGGTAATGATCCCATTCAGGCTGGGAGATCTTAACATATGTTTTCCACTAACTGCTCCTGGCTCTTGCAGTGGAAATAGAGAGGTATACTTGACGTCTTGTACGGCTTTCAGATGCTTTACAACGGTTCTCATGGTGGGCCTCTCCGATGGGTCCATTTGAAGACATTGTTGAGTAACGTCTGCCACCATCCGAGCTGCCTTGGCTGGGAAACGACCCTTTAGCTGAGGATCCATAATCAAGGACAGTCTCGAGTCGTCGGCAAGGAAAGGCCGACTCCATTTGACTAAATTCCTCTCTTCCTTGGGATGTCGACTGTCAAGATTTTTCCTGCCTGTGAGAAGTTCAAGAAGCACAATCCCAAAACTCCATACATTGCTTTTAGGTGTTAGCAACCCTCTCTCCAGGGTCTCCATCGAAAGATTTCCTAGAGCCTGAAAACATGTAGGGTAGTTAGAGAGGTAAGATTAGGCTAATTAAAGAAGCATTAAGGTCATGACCAGCTAACATCCCCCACCCCCAGCCCCACCACAAAGCATTAGAAGCAAAAGGCTGGTGCCATACAAGTACTACACTTACAACAGAAGTGTTGGATATATCAGTCTCTGGTATGTGGCTAATGCAACCATATCCAGAAAGCTTGGCACTAAAATCCTTATCGATCTGTATATTGGCAGTTGAAAATTCATGGAACATTGCCTGTCAAGTATCAAAAGAACTCAGTTATAAGACAAACCTAAATCCAAAATTTGGTGGTTGCTGCAAGAAAAACTTGTAATTTTCTCATGTGCAGAAGGCACAAACTCATTTATCTTTTAATGCTCAAGAGGAGTTTTAATTACCTGGAAAGGCCCTTCTTCATGCAGGAATGTAAGACCTTGAGCAGCACATAAAGCAACTTTCATTCTGCTATTCCAGTCAATAGGTGGCCCATTTGATCTTCCATATAAAAGCCTGTCTAAGCTTCCATGATATAGCCTCTCATACACCAACATTCTGCGGTCTGATCCCTCACGTGCATGGAAGCCTATCAATTTACAGAGGAAGGGATGTTGCAAGGATGCTAGAGTATTCACCTCGTTCACAAATTCCTTTAAACCCTGCAAAGGAAAAATAAATTGAGAAATTAGTCCTAAAAAATACATGAGATTTTCAAGAATCTGATAAAGAGAAGGTAGAACTATATATTTCATAAATGAAAGCCTAATTATACGGGATTTATATTGAATTTCAGTAAGATCTCTACCATTAGTTCTACAGGGTACTTGCTAATCATAATTGCTTTGGCTACAACATTTCGAAGCATTTGTGGATGGTAGAGGGGTATGAAACTTAAACCAGACTCAAAACATATCGACTTCACTACTGCAAGGAAGCTGCCACAACATTTCGAAGCATTTGTGGACGGTGGAGGTGTATGAAACTTAAAACAGACTCAAAATGTATCGACTTCACTACAGCAAACAGGGTCCAATTTCTAGTAATATTGTTGATAACTAAACACAGTACATATCCCTCTTCATGCAGAAGATTCGCGAGAGGAAACCACTAATTACTAGACAAAGAAGAAAAATGACGAGATAAAAAATCCACAGAAAAAAAATTTACCTGAGTGGAGGGGTGAAGGCGGGTTACAGTGGCTTCAAGCTTGTTTGAACCAAGAGCATCATCCCCAAATGAAGCTCGATATATAACTGACGAAAGCCCTTCAGAAACACATCGCTCGGGAGAGAAGTTGTGGCAAGCAGATGCAATTTCTTCATACGAAAAATTAAGGGCTCCTCTGGTAGGCAATGCAGCAGGCAACGTCGGAGGCAGAGGAAGTGGTCCAGACGCATTAAGAGGGCCACTAGTGCTCACCATTTTAAAGCTAGGTGCAGTCTTCAAAGTAGCAGTATTCCGTGGTGATGGAAGAGGAAGCGGTTGAGGGCGTGACGAAAAAGAATCATATTCAGTGGACGAGAATGCATCTTGTTCTGCAGCATGAAGACTTGATGGGGCAGATAATGCTCGTATCCTACTACTGCTTACCCCATTTTTTGACTGAACAGGTTCGACCCTTGTTCTAAAACTTGGGGGTGCAGATTGCAAAGAACGTGTACGGGTTTGAGGTTCAGGCAACATAGTCGGTGTATGTTGCCGAGGGTTATCCTGTCTAATATGCATGAACTGCTCAGATTTCTTCTTCTTACTCTTCAACGCCATAAAACATCCCATATTGCCTACAACAATATTTAGGTTCTAACCAGATAGAATGATGTCCTGTCAAATAGGTATGCATATGATTATACAAAAATGAAAAACGAGCCAAGATTATAATATTAGTTATCATTAACTTAAACATATCATTTCCAAGCTTGCTTTAGAAAGTGAATTATATAATTGAAGTTTACGTGCGTCCCAACGTATTATTAACTAATACACCCCAAATACCACCAATGTAATTTCTAAAATCTACTACCCAATTCAGAAATTCAATTTCAAGATTCAATATGTCAAGTTCAGGTTAAATTTTGACCATTAACAATTATCTAACAGTAGACTACAAAATCTGAAAAATCTTACAATACTAACCAAAGCCAGATCCATTAATATCAAAATGTCCATTAAAAGATTCATGGTTAATTACCAAAAAGAGTTGGAGCACGAAATTAAATCATTGAAATTGACGGAATTTCCCAGATGGGCATCTCATTTTCTAATAGAAAATAAAACTACAAAGAAACCAAAAAAAAAAAAAAAAGACGTATGTACAGCTCTTTCCCTAAACTGAATTCCCAACCCATAAAACATAAACAAAGAAAATGATACAAAACCAACCTGAGGCAATGATCCCTGCAAAATTGATAATTACATGAACTCAAATGGTGAAAAATCAATTCTTGTGATTAANAAACAAAAAAAAAACCAAAAAAAAAAAAAAAAAAGACGTATGTACAGCTCTTTCCCTAAACTGAATTCCCAACCCATAAAACATAAACAAAGAAAATGATACAAAACCAACCTGAGGCAATGATCCCTGCAAAATTGATAATTACATGAACTCAAATGGTGAAAAATCAATTCTTGTGATTAATTGAGGCTTAAATTTGGTGAAACAAGAAAACCCTAAAGCAAGTCAAATTAATACAAATGAGGAAAGGTAAGAGCAGAATTGGAATACGATTTGAATAGTAAAAGTACAAAAATATGGAGAAGGAAAGTGAATGAGAAGACCACAGGAGATGTGTAGCAGTAGTCAAACCCAACAACACCCTACCTGTAATTCTCCAATTTTATAAAATTTATGATTTGCTAGGATGATTTTCAACCACGAATATTTTACACGTATGTTATCAAAATTTTCCAATATTTTAATCATGCATTCTTCAACAATACTATTCAAAACTCTTTTTTTTTTTCTTTTTTAATTCAAACAATCAAACATGCTATTAAAAAATGAAATCATTGTTATCTTCACTCCACGCGCCATCAGTGGCCTTTCTCACCGTCTTTTGACATTTTTGACCTTCCATTTTTGCTCATGCCAATAGGTTTCTTCCTTTTTTTTTTTCGTCTAATAATTATGGTGTGTTCGGTAGAGATTAAAATTGAATTAAAATTAAAAAATTAATCGTTATTGTTGACTTTTATTAGACGAGTGAGACCATCATATTTTCAATTTTAATTGAATTTTGAGCTGTGTCAAACAAGCTCTTAGTTTGATGGTCGTGAGCGATTTACTTTAGCACCCTGGTTTGTTTCATCAATAAGGGCTTGTTCGAGAGTTTCAGCGTACAGGTTATGAGCATTTTTTAAAGATCGATTTTAAGTGTTTATAAACGGATTGATTTTGAGTTATTTTAGTAATGATTTTTAAATTTGTCTAACCTATATTTGAGAGTTTATTATACATCGATTCTGAAAGTTTTTTAAAAGAATAAAATTATATATATATATCCCTTACTAAAATTTTCAATTTATAATTTCTTAAATGAAATTTTATTACTCATAAATGATATTTTAATTATATATGATTTTTTTACATATAAGTTAATATTCAACTTAAAAAAGTGAATAAAGTTAAATATATACTGAAAATTTTTTAAGTTAATATTTTTTACTTATTAGTAAATTTTAAAATTATAAATTAATTGTATACTTTTAAATTATAGTTATTTTTTTACTTATAAGTAATTTTTATATTTTATAAGTGAATTTTTGTCTTATTAGTAGTGTTTTTATTTTATAACCAATTTTTTTTACATAAAATTGATTTTTTTACTTATAAATAATTTTTAATTATAATATGTTTTTCTTATTTTATAAATAATATTATGTTTATAAGTATTGTTTCTAATTATAATGTAATTTTTTTCGCTTATATATAATTTTTTAGTTAATATATTTTTATTTACAAGTTAATTTTGAAGAAAATAGATTGATTGGAAATAATTATTTTATAGATAGTAAAATTAGAAGGAAATACGAGAAACGATCGAAACTCGTCAATTTAATAGGTTGAGAGAGCCAATAAAAATAACACTACCAATTTTGGATGGTTTTTAAACCATTCAAAATTGATGCCTAAAAAACTAGTAAACAACTATTTATCTAACTCCTCGTAAACAGTTTCATCCAAAATTAATGAAAAAAAAAAACTCTCAAGCATGCCCCAAGTGTTTTCATGCATGTGACAGACTTTTAATCGAATCAAACTTCGCCATCGTTTTCAAAGATTACATAGAACCAGATGGTTCCATTTATAAAATTCGAGAAGTTTAATGTATTGCTCTGAATCTTAAAATATCTTAATTAACAATGCACGCTACTACTTACACGAGCTTATTAGTTGTTGAAAATTTATGTTCAAATTTAACATTGCCAACCCCAGATCCTAGTTTTGGCTTGACTCGTCTCCTGTTCATTTGATATCGAACTCTCTAAGCTCCCTTTCTTCGAAATTTTGAACTCTCTCATTCCCTCTACTTTTGATTTTAAAAATTCATTCTACTATAATTTTAAGATAGATGCAAGTATTTACAATTTTTAGTAATTCTTTATATTGCATACCAAATATGATTGACGTGGGCCCCGAGTGTGAAGCTATCTACCAGTGGGCAATTCAGATAATTCAAATAAAGTAAACAAACAAAAAGATTAAGTCATTGTTTGATAAGGATTAAAATTAGATTTTTAATAAATTTGATAAAAACTGATAAAATATGTGATTTAAAAGTTTTTGGACCTATAAAATATGTGGTTGAAATGAATTATTGATTTTGATTTAAATTAAAATAGATTTTAATCGACAGCAAACATGGGCTAAACATATTCACACCATTTAGATTTAATCAACATCGAACATGGGCTAAATATATTCACATCACAAATTTTAATAATTAGACTACATTTTAATTGTACGAAAAATTCATAATATTTAAACATTAGCATATTTATGTCTCAAATCTTTTCAGTGTATTTTTATTATCAAATTAACATAAATTGTTCCTTATTATGGTTTTTCTCCAAAATATTCTTAAATAGGATAAAAAGATCCATTTACCCATTGTATTTTAAAATAAGCAAAAAAAATAATAATACAAACATATAATTAAGTATCTGACCCTCATTTTAAAAAACGTTAATAATATTTTTTTTTTGGTAAAAATCATGATTAAAGGATGAAATTTTCTAATCGATGAAATATTAAAAATAAAAACGTGATGAAGAAAATATAAATGTGATAATGAATAAAAGTTAATAATAACGTAATTAAAATGTATCTTTTTGTTAAAAAATGTGGTGTGTATATAATCATCCAAACAACAACAAGAATAATAATAATAATGTTATCGAGCACCATTGGTGCTACAACACTAGTATATATGGCGCCAATTGATAGACTAATAAAATATAGAATTAAGTGATTAATTTAATATGACTAATAATATATAGCATCAGTGATGTTTAGCACCGGTTTAGATGATTACATTTTATAAGTTCAATTAAATGAATTATGTGATATTACATTTAAGTAAATATATTATTTAAAGGCTCTGCTGTGTGTATAGAGGTGGGGGTTACCGAACCCCCACCGATCCCATCGATCAGACACAAAGGAGGGGGTGGGGATTTTTTTGTTTATTTTTTAATGAAGTCGGTAGCACATGGGACCCACCTAATGTGAGAGATGGTAAGTCCTCTGTCAACCATAATTCTGTACAAATGATCACATTAGTGGCACATGAATTGATGTTTTAATATTAATAGTGCTAGATGGTATTACTATTAAACAAAAAAGTGTGGTATAAGGGCATTACAGTCCATCCAAATGGAAATATACCTCCATATTCAAAGAAGAGGGACCTCCATTGAAGTGACAGATGAGTCAAAGTTTGGAAAAACAAACATGGTTTTTTTATGAAAAAAATACTTGTATGATTTCCCATCAACCTAGATCTTTGACTCTCAAGATCTGCCGTCCGATTTTATTCTCGGTGGAAAGATCCACGGTGCTTGTCTCCAGAAGATTAAAGCGGCTTTGGGTCCCACTAACCCCAGCAGTTTTGCCCCATACCTGCATTTACAATTCTGAGTACGGGTTCATGTATTTTTGAAATTTCAAATTTGATTACACGATATTAATATTTGTACTGTTGATCTCTAATGAATTTTTTTAAAATTTATCTTTTAGCTTAAAAAATATTAAATATCACGATAGGGCTATTTAAGCCCTTGTTTGGTCTCCATTATAATAAGATTTTTGAAAATAATATATTTTGAAATAATAATTTTTGGAAGAATGTGTGGTTAAAAAAGAATGAAAATTTTTTTATTTACGTGTAATATTATTTTTATTGAAAAATATTGAAAATTGTGTAATTAGAAAAAAAAAAGAAAAATGTATTCAACCACACATTTTTCAATAAAATAATATTACACACGAATCAAAAAAAAAATTTCTTTTTCAATTACTCATTCTCCAAAAAATTATAATATCAAATAATGGAGATCAAACGTGAGCTTAAACTTACTCTAATGTCACAAGCACAATAAGATTCAAAATATTTCAATTAGGCACCAAATTGCAAGAAAACTCAACATAAGAATAGATCAATTGGAACAATAAACGGTAACCTTTAAGGTTGTGCATTAATCAAGTTTTTTTTTTTTTTAAATCTTAAAATACTTCAAATTTATTGTGGAGTAGTAGTTTTTATACATTCAATGAACATGAAAGCACCTTTAAAAAGAATGGATACCACTAGTGGCGGAGCCAGCACTCGATGAGGTGGCGAGGTCGCCCGTGCTGGCTCCGTCGAGATTTACAGTGCAATCCCGCAAGAGAAAACTGAAGTTAAGGAATTGGCGCCATGAAGACGTGGAAGATGGAGAGATTGAGAAGATGAGTTGTTGGACTTTTTTTAGATCCTGGGCTTTTCTTTAGTTGGGCCTTTTTTTATTTTTAAAATAATGGCCCATTAAGTGAATTCAATTGTGACAATCGCATTGCATGACATTTTTGATTTCACACCCACAAAAGCCAAACGCCCAAATCCAAACCCTGTATTCTACCTCCCGTCCCAAGTTTTGTTATCTCCCACTATTGCAGCTGCAGGTTCGACGGATACATGCCTTCACTGTCGGTAAGTATTTCTTTACAAATTACCATGTGACTTCTTATGTGGAATGCTTTACTCAGGATGAACGAGTTATCACCATTTCGAGTTGAGGGAAGTAGATTCTGGTGGAAATTTGAAAATGATAGTTGGAAAATTATGTTTAGGGATACAATCAAAGATTGTAGGGTTTTGGCCAAATTGAAATGATTGAGATTTGAAACGTAAATCTCAGGTGAAAATCGGAGGATTTTGAAACAATTGATAAGGCTTGAGATTGAATAAATTATTTAATTGAATCTACCATAAAATTAATACCATTTAGCAGATGCTAAGAAGAACAAAAAATTAGGGGTTTCAAATGTCTTGGAGATGAATTTAGCATATGCAATTTACAATTTGAATTTGTGAATATGTGATATTTGTTATAATTGATAAATTGAGAAATTTGTAAATTATCTTATGAATCTTCTGATCAATTATTTGTAGTGTAAGTTAAGATTTATTATCTATATTAATTGAAAATATTTTTTACGCCGTTGAAGATGATCGTTACCCTCAATGACTAATGTTTGGGTTGTTTCATTTATTAAATTTGACAGTTTTTGTAGGGTGTGTCATTTTTATGTGGCCCAATTCATAATCAAATTTCCTCCTTGAAGCAGCCTAGAGATCAACATTTGGAACTTGATAAAGTGAGTTGCACTTTTTTATACAAGGCAATTTCAAGGGCAATTGAGTTTTAAACTTTTTGAGTTTGCAATGTACAATACCAATAATCATGTTTATTTATTCTTGGGATTTCTGCTGAACAGGTGCCATAATGACCCTAACCAAATATATTATGTTTGTTTAAAATGAGAAAATAAATTGCAGAAATAAATATTGGTTGGATTATCTCTTGTCAAGAAACGGAACAAAGAGTAGATTAAATTTCACACGGTGAATTTCTGTGGCATTTTAGTATGATTATAAAATTGTATATGCTGACAATAATATTTTTAATATTCTATTTTTAAAATATTTTTAATGTTAGGCAGTAAAGTATGAGATTGGATTATACAAGAAATTCATAAACTCTTCAGAACTAATATAGTAGAACAGACATCGCTATTACGAACATTAATTGTTGACTGTCAAATGTAAAAAATGAACGGCCATCCTATCTAACCTCCAATTTTGGATCCACCCCTAGGTACCACATGAGTCAACCAAGTTTGTAAAAAAGACAATGAAATCAACGTCTTAGGGATATATGGGCACGCGAATGGGCCACTCAAACTTTAAAAATACATGCAAATTGAGGCTTCGAGAATTTCAAATAATTAGACTTTTTATTATAAATTCCAAATTGTCACAACTCGCTTTCAAAAAATAAAAATAAAAAAATGTCTTATCTAAACATTTAAAGTTTATGTGTGTCAAGTTATAGGATTTAATTGAAAATCCTGATAGTTTGATAACTTGAAACACGAATATGTAAGATTTTAAGTTAGAAATAGAAGTCAAACTAAATCACTAGTTTATAATTAACCAGTTTATAAAGTTCTATTATTAGTTTGAAACAAACTAAAGTGGTCATTGAGTGCAAAGTTAAAATAGCAGTAAAATAACATATGTAGCAAAACTTGTCAAATATCATGACATGATATCAAATAGCAACCCTAATTGGAATTTCCTACTATACGGTTGACTGAAAATTTGTTGGAGAAAAACAAAAGAGAGATGCTACATGTACCCAAAGTGTTACCAATTTTTTTACACAATTGACACATGGTGCCCCTCCAAAAATGTACCCAAAGTGTTACCAAATTTTTTACACAATTGACACATGGCGCCCTGTGTCAATTGTGTAAAAAATTTGGTAACACTTTAGGTACAACAAGTTTTTTCCAAAACAAAAAGAAAATTATTGTTGAAAGGTGTGGAGATTAGTGTTCTAAAATGCACACATACACGTCGTATATACCTGTATATACTCGTTGAATTTTCGAAAAGCCTCGCATAAGGGGAATGCACGTGATAATGCGGTCAACTCATTTCGTTAACCGTATATGCACGTTTAAACGTTAAAATGCGTATGCATTTGTAATAAAAATTGTGTTAAAATTAGCATTGCAAAATTCAGCCTATTTTTATAACTTAAAAAAAAATAAAAAATTGAGCACAAGAAACATCAAATTAATCAAAATCATCCAAGTCCATGAATTATATACGGCAATCTATAGAGTTTTGACCTTTAAAAAATAAAAAATTAAAACAAATTTTTCGTAGAGTTACAAACTATCTACGTCGAATCTCGAACTTATTTCTTCTTCAATCTTTCTCTAGTTTTACTAGCAAGTGATGCTAGTAATGAACAATCTTGAATTGTTGGTAGTTGTGATGAAGATGAGGAGGTTAATAATGATATAACATCTATAAGAAATAATGGAAATTCTCGAGTTAAAATAAAGGAGCATGAAGAAGATGATTTTACATCAAGTGACACTAAAGATGACTTGGATGAAGAGGAATTTAAATTGAAATTCGATAAAGAATTAGACAATATTTATGATTTTTTAAGTCGATGATCGTGTTTAATCTAGTTATAAAAATTGATTACCAAATAATTGTAGTATTCAAGATTTTGAGCATTATGTTTTTGTTAAAAATTTGAAAAATATATTTATGAAGTTCAAGTAATTGCAGTATTTATAATTTTGAGCATTTATTTTTTTAAAATTTGAAGAATATATATAAAGTTTAAAGAATGCATTATTTTATTTATTTATTAGTTTAAAATATTTAAAATAATATTAAAAATTTTAAAACGCATAATTATGTGTATGCTTCGCAGAGACATACATATTCTTGTAATACTTGACGCTCGATCAAACCGTATTGCCACGCATTACACATTTTAGAACGTTGGTTGAGACTAAGAAACTCAAGCTGGTCCAGGTACCCCCGGAAAGATAGGTAATTTGTTGAGGAGATTTTGCACAAATAGCACTAGGAGTTACTTGAAAAATTAAAAGGATAATATCAATTTTCTCTGTAATTTCTAATGTCACAAGAAATTTTATTTTTATTTTTGTATTCGAGTAGGTGAGGGTAATCTTGATCTAGGTAAAAAAGTAAAATTATTTTAGTCAAAATTATTAAGTTTACAAATTCGTAAGATAAGTATTGAATTAAATTAATAGAATGCATAAATCTTAGGTTCTCCAACCGATTAGTACTAAATGCTGATCGAATATCTATAATTACTCCCATCGCAACCTCCACTAGGGAAATAAAATATTGGAACATTTCGCCGTCTTAATCTCTTCTTATCTTAGAAAATATTTTACACTTCTAACATTTTGTAAAAGTAGACTTACATGAAATTAATATAGCCACTTGTTAAAGATTTTCTTACCTTGAAAATTAATTGAGATTGGTTTGAGAGGTCTTCAAGAACGGAACGCAAGTGTAACTTTTCTCTCTACTTCTCTTCTCTCTTGAATATGCTAGCGCATGTGTTTTGCGTATGCCGTTTGATAGAGGGTTGAGGGTAAGAGAAATGAGATGATAGGGGTATAATTATCTTAGCCTATCTTTCATTCACTGCTTCTAAGTGTTTATAAAAATTTCGGTCAAAAAACAATTCTTATTAAATCGCTTTTTGTGCACATATTTTATAAGATTCATAAATATTACATACTTCTTCATCATTCGTTTACTCCTGTCTATAAATATTTCTATTTATAAATACCTTACTAGACATATCCTTAATTATCTAGATTTTATTTGTGAAGACTAATTGACCATGTGTTGAAATGAATTTAGCTTAAAGGTTGGCCGAATGCAAAAGGTATGAAGGTGCCAAGGTTCTTCATCATCGTCCATTGTTGCCCTTGATCAAATTTCTTCTTAATTTCACCGCTTAAGTCGGCAATTTCTCACACCTTTCATGAAGTTAATTGGCTCAATTCTTTCCTTGTTTTCTTGGGCTTGTTGGGATGGAATTGGTCTAGGTGACTAGGCCTCATTCTCCAAGATGGATTTTATGGATCTCCCAAAATTTCCAACTTAACTTAAAATAAAGCCCAAATTATTATTTTTCATGCTTAAATAATAGTGGAAATTACATGGAACTAGCATTTTTACGTTAACATTTCAGAAATTAGATAAAAAGTTTATTTTTACAAAAATCAGATCATAATTAAATATTTAAATATTAATAATAATATTTTAAAACTAAACTAATCTATATACTCACTCTCCCAAACCCTAAATATCTTTCACTCCCTCCTCCCTCGACATCTCTCTCCCCTCTCTACCTCTTCTCTCTACGGCACCGATGAGATTACAACATGATACGAGCGACGGCGACGTCCCGAGTAAGAAGAAGTTGGTTGTGCAGGTAGAGGTGTGG